>DWBA01000330.1:0-14173 GCA_018236825.1 Apodemia zela | reverse complement strand
GAACAACGAACAAACAATAAATTTGATCGGTCAGTCACGAACAAACGAAGAATAAACGAATTAGCAAAAAAAATGTTAAAAAAAATCATTTGTCCCCGCCAACTTAAGAAAAAAAATTTCAAAAATTAATTTAAAAAAAATGAACAACGAACAAACGATAAATTTGATCGAACAATCACGAACAAACGACAAACAATCGAATAAGCAGAAAATAAAATAAAAAAATTAGTTTGTCCCCGCCAACTTAAGATCAAATTTTCAAAAATTAATTTAAAAAAAATGAACATCGAACAAACGATAAATTTGATCGAACAATCACCAACAAACGACCAACAAACGAAATAGCACAAAAAATATTAAAAAAAACGATTTCCCCCCGCCAACTTAAGATAGCCTTAAAAGAACTTATTTACCTTACATTGGATATGTTCAGAACAACTGCTAAACTAAGGTATCTAACAACAAACAATCATGTATTTCTTGAATCAGATAAGACGATATAAAGCTGGTAGGAAAAAAAGCAATGTTTTTATTCTGTATTATTGATTTATCTTATTATTGCCAGTAACAAAATAGTTAGCCATTAATACCAATAGAAGGCTTTCTTGTACAAAGAATATGGCCGACATTTTGATACCGCTGTCATGAAGATTTTCTAGTGACAAATTTTAACTTTGTAGTTCTTCATGCACGGTTTTATGTTCCATTAGCGTTTTATTTTTTTTCAATAAAGTAGAAGGTGTTTAGTGTAAGTTAATTTATTTAAAACCATGGCAGCTGATCGTGAAATAGCTGCCGAAGACAGCATTCGAGTCGTATGCCGATTTCGGCCACTCAATGATTCCGAAGAAAAAGCTGGCTCCAAATTTATTGTCAAATTTCCTTCGGGACAGGATGATAATTGCATTTCAATTGGGGTATGTCTTATTATTAAGTATATTTACCATATTAAATTCATCAATCATCGCCCTAATTTAGATCATGATGACTAATACATTACGACTGGTGTTCACCTGCTACGAAATAGCCTTTCTTTTTTATTCCGCTCCGTTGGCTATGATTGCGATCATGAAAATTGGTGGAATTGTAGTGTATTTCATCCAAATAGGAAACAAAATTTTGTTTTGACGAAAATCAATACAAATATTTTCCCGACCTTGACCTGAGTAATCAAAATTTCGTGTTTATGTAAAACATATTGTACCTTATTTGTAAAAAATAATTGATTGTTTTGATTTTATAATTTCTGTAATGAATCATTCTATCTCTATACATTGTAGATATGCACTAAATAAATAGGTAGTTAGCCAAAAGAAATCATTACAGCTGATAATATTATTGCTATTGTGAAATAATGTCTATGTATCTACATCCCATATAAAGATACTAAATGATTATTTAAACTATTCCTTGGTACTGATTTTATATATAAATTTTTAATAAGCAATTTTGTAATTTTCTCTGTCTCTGTGTGTGGGAGTTAGACAAGAGTTTTACTTATTACTCATTTTATATTTTAATCAAAACAAAGTTTTAAACCAACAATCCCATTAATTCTTTTTCTATTAATATTGAATTAGTCAAAAATATCTAAATTCTTTTTATAACATAAATTTAATATTAAGTAAATAAATAAGTGTTTATAACTTCATATGCAGAGCCAGCTAGCTGTGAAGTGAGTCTTGAGGGGAAAAAAATCTGGCATAGTAGACTGTACATAGGTACATTATGTCAAACCATTTGTTTAAAAAATACTCCTAAATTAATTTTAAAATATTTAGTATTAGTGAGTATTTGAATGTCTTTTTTGTTGTTGGATAGCAGATAAGTAGATTCCTATTTTGATGGACACAGATAACCATTGCCTAGAGACAAAAAAGATGTAAATTGTGTGTTGGTGTCTATTTACTGGAGTTTACAGGCTACCTCACATTGAAACAGCATTGTTTTGGAAGTTAACTTAGTTAATTTGAAACCTTTGATCAAGGCCTAATTTAAACAATAAATCAACTTTGTCTTTCTCCCAGATGATGGTTGTCTATTTCCATCAAGAGAATCATTTGCTTGTTTGCTTTCTAATGATATTTAAAAACCCTAATTGACCTGATGATAGTGTTACATATAGCTGCCTGCCTGATAGGCAAATGCTCTATTGTTTAATAGGAACCGGGATTATCGTGTGGAAACATTTTAGAAAAGTGTTTTATATTTTAGATCATAAATAAAAGTTTTTTAATCATTCATAGAAACTGTTATTAAAATCAATTTAATTAGAGTTTTTAGTTAAAAAAATATTATGTTTTGCTGTAAAAAGGTTTAAAACCTGCGTCTTAAAAGTGTTTATGTGTATATTTTGGAAAAACATATTTACTTAATTTTATTTTATTTTTATGAATATTTTAAACTTCAAATCATAACATTTTTAGATAAGTAGTAATTACATCTACCACTTTACCACCTACCAAAAATACATGTTTTACAACATACCTTTTTTAATTAAATTGAGACAAGGTAAACATTTTTTGGCCAGTAGGCGTTCACCTCATTTAAGGAAATTTTATATGTTTATATTATGAAACTCACTTTTGTGTGTTGATAAATCATCTCTCCTTGTAGTGCTGAGAAGAAGTTGCCTTATGTTGGAATGTACAACTTGATACACAGATGACACTTCATATCTCTTATGTGGGGTATAAATTATTCCTTTATACCGAAGGCTAGAGTTTCCCCCACTGACATATCTAATCTCAACATTTAATTTGTTTTAAATGTAAAGACCTTTCCTTCATCTGGTTATGCACAGACAGCAATGACCATCCCCTCAATTTGTTTGCTATTAGCAAACTGGCATTTTGCTGAAAGCAGAAATTCTACCAGACCTGGCAAAGAGCACCAGTGATGTAAAAACTAGACTGCTCAGAAAGGAGTACAATAGACCTACAAACAAAGAGATTGTTTCTACGCCCTTCATAAAGTCATTGTTAAGATAAAGTCAGAGCACATTGGCAGAACTGGGGAGAAATTAGTTCACCTTCAATCGAGAATATGTTTATTCGCTTCCCTGGCCAAAGCTATCTTAAGAAAATTCTGTAAGCCTTCACTACCATCCCTGCTTAGTGACAATAGCTTTCTGTTCCGCACTGCAAAAGAGAAAGCTGATCTATTGGGCTCTCTCTTTGCAAGCAACTTGTCTTTAGATGATCATGGAAATACATCACCAACTATTGCAAATCCTCCTCTCCGCTCCTGAGTTGGCACTGGTGTTAATGTGACTTTTCCAGCTACTCGAATTTATTCATCATTAGATTTAGTGTTACTCATTAATCTTTACAAAACAAAAAAATGTTGTCCAATACAATCTCAGGAAGACATACTTTTGTAGGTTTACTTCAAAGATCACCCTTTTTATCTCCTTGTTTCGAGTGCAGTGTTTTATGGTTATTTGGGAGCTGATACTAAGCTTGGTATGTGCAATAGGGTAAAAAGTACTTCATGACAGCTGACCTTTTACGACTCTATTAATGGTATATTAGGCCTCACATGGGTTAATGCTTTCACCTTTAGCCAGCGCCAGCTCCTTCCTGTTGACCACAAACAGTGCAGAGCAACTCAAATAGTCGATGACTGGGCTCTTTCTAATCAACTTGATTCTTTGGCATGGCATTTATTATGTGGAGTGTTCTGCAGCTATTACATTTATCATAAGGAGTGTTCTGAGGATATGTTCAGTTTAATTTGACCCAAACAATTCCATCTTTGGACAACACGTCGAAATAAGAAATTCCACTATCATCTTGATATTTGGAAGTTAACTACAATGCATTTTTCGAGGATTTGTTTTAAATGCATGATCACAATCTAGGACCAATTGCCAACAGACATGATTTCAATTGATTAAGAGCTTACTCATTCCTCAAATGCCTGCAACACTCCTTTGAGACCCCTGGTGTTGCAGCTGTTTAGAGTCTGTGGTTATCCCTCACCATAAAATGAGCCTCCTACCGGTTTGTCCACCTATTCAATAAAAAATTATCTATACTCTGTTCTGTACTATAAATCGTCAGCATTTTAACAATTATTATTATATAATTTGACTTACATTGACAAATATTATGTGAATTTATGTTAAAAATGTATTGTCAGGCCCGGTTCCCTCGTGGGATAGGCAGAGTAAACCAAATGTCTATAGATTATTCAGCTTTACCACCATTCACTAGTTTGTTTGTTCCAGAGATGTGTGGTGATCCCCATTGCCACATTTTTCCGTCATAAGTTTCAAAATTTTTGTCAATTTATAAAATAATCAGTCTTATTTAGCTACAAGCACTGATGATGCATTAACATGTGAAACCTTTAATCAAGAAAATTAGTGAAACCAAAACAAGTGTATTTTTAATTGTAGTTACTAGATCATTTGAATAAAAAATGAAGTATTATGTACTAGATTTATCTTAAGACTCGAAACACCATTATAACATGTAGCCCAAGAGTTCTTATTTGCCTACAGTCATTTTTCAATGATAATTTTATATACATTTTAATTTTTTAGGGCAAAGTATACTTATTTGATAAAGTTTTTAAACCAAATGCAACTCAAGAGAAGGTTTACAATGAAGCAGCAAAAAGTATTGTGTCTGATGTACTCGCTGGTTATAATGGTACTATTTTTGCCTATGGTCAAACAAGTTCTGGGAAAACACACACAATGGAAGGTGTCATAGGTAAATATTATTTACAGTTTGTCTTCACTCTTTGACCCTTAAGGGATATCTGGGGAGAATTGAATGCCTTTAAATATTTATAAGGAATTTTCATTTAGTTATAACTAGCGACTTGCCTCGGCTTTGCACAGATTATAATATACACGTATTATACATATAAACCTTTCTCTTGAATCACTGTATTTACTTACTCGGTAATACTTTTTTGTGTATCACCTTATAGTCAAGGAGGTCAGAATCATAGTAGTGTCAAAATAATATTGCAATGTTTTATGGTAGGGATTTGTGTTGTCATTGTTGTGATTACAAATTATTATTGGTACTTATATTACCAGTAACTCCTCTAGCAAGGAGTTAGATTTATATGGCCTTTGATATTTATTTATTATATTTTCAATCTTGAATTCTGGGTGCTTTTACTTTTTTAAATATATTATAACTCGACTCTTTTACACATTTTTTTATCTTCTTTTGCTTTGATATTCAATGAAGAAGAATTTGAAAATACTAAAAAATAAAATGTGTGACTATATACTTTTTTGTGGGAGTGTGGTTTTTGTGTTTGGCTAATATAATATTTTATTTATGCTATAATCTATATTGAATATCTCAAGCCCATAAAAAAAAGTTATGGGGACTACTAACAGAAGTGAAACAAACCTGCATTACTGTCCTTTTTTTCAATCTTACTACACTTCCTTCCCTACTTTACCATGCCATTCTACTGCACTTTACTTAAAACTGCTAAATGAAACACACTGGAAAATTCAACTGTTGTGAGAAGTTAGTCACACAGCATGTCTTACTTCAATAGTGTGATGGCCATAAGTTTTGTCCCTACCAAAAAGCTTAACGCTTCTAAAGAATATTTCACATAAAAAAATGTATTAACACATCAATTAATCAAGAAGCATCCCTCGAAGTGAAAATAATGTTACAGATTCTGATGTTTTATTCAAACAAATTATTTATTGCATCAGTTATATATTATACTTCTTTATATGAAAACTATATTATTATAATTTTATTTATAATTACAGGTGATCCAGGAAAACAGGGTATCATACCAAGAATAGTAAATGATATATTCAATCACATTTATGCTATGGAGGAAAATTTGGAATTTCACATTAAAGTTTCATATTTTGAAATTTACATGGACAAAATTAGAGATCTACTAGATGGTAAATAGTGATTGTCTAGGGAGGATTAACATAGGTGAAATTCCACTGAGCAATTATGCCTTTGATAGCTATCATGGAAAATGTCCTCAAAATGATAAATCAAATGGAAATTGTGGTGACCGAACCGGTAATAATTTGTAGTGAAATCAATACAGTTTGAGACAGTGGAAATCAACCTATGAAAATTCTACACTATTTTGTATATTATTATTATTAAACAAGTGTTTCGATACTAAATTTATATGTTTAAAGTTTCAAAGGTAAACCTCAGTGTTCATGAAGACAAAAATAGAGTTCCATTTGTAAAAGGTGCTACGGAAAGGTTTGTGTCAAGTCCAGAGGAAGTGTTTGAAGTAATAGAAGAAGGAAAATCAAATAGACATATTGCAGTTACAAGTATGTTTTTGTTATTAAATGTATTTTACCTCAATAAAATAATTAATTGTAACATAAAAATATTCTTTTAACCAGTATACAATTGTATAATAAAGTTTCTTGGTTTCAGCATAGCATTTATTGTTAAATATTTAAATTATGTTACTTAAATAATTTTAATATTTTCAGACATGAATGAACATTCGTCAAGATCTCATTCAGTTTTCCTTATTAATGTTAAACAAGAAAATTTAGAAAATCAAAAGAAGCTCTCTGGGAAATTGTATCTTGTGGATTTGGCTGGATCAGAAAAGGTTATTATTGGATATGTTATAGTGAATGTGCAATCTTAACCAAATTTTCAACTTATACAGGGTTATTGGTAAAACACTAACAACCTCTCAGGATTTTTATACTAACATCGTAAACAACGACTTTTGCTCTATAACTCAAGAATTCACTAGATTTTTATTTATCAGACTTTCGTACAAAAATAAAAATATCCAAGATGTAAGCCTTGCATATTTTTACATCTAAGGCACTCCATAATACATTTATGGAACATATAACTTGTCCAAGACTAGACTTAATAAGTACTGAACATATAGATAGGTTGACCACTTGTCATACCATTGAACTTAATATTATTAGCTCATTTGGGTGCATTGCACCTCTGCCTTCTTCGCTATATGGATGTGACAGTATTTATTATTTATTTTTGCCAATTAATCAATTTTACAATACTTTATTTCCGTTTATTGTTTTTTTGATTTCATTGTTATTCAAAATTAGAAAGTAAAGTATCTTCATGCTAAATACCTTGCAGGGTAGGTGGAATGAATTGAGTGCCATACATCACAATCCAGACAGACTTGCCTTGCTTCCTCTACATTCACAACCTTCTTCATAATAAATGAATGTTATATATAGAAAATAAGTTTGTTATTAAATGTTTAAAATGCATTTTAGGTTTCAAAAACTGGTGCTGAAGGTACAGTGCTAGATGAAGCTAAAAATATTAATAAATCTTTGTCAGCACTTGGAAATGTGATATCTGCCTTAGCTGATGGTAACAAATCACACATACCCTACAGAGATTCAAAATTAACTCGTATTCTTCAAGAATCCCTCGGTGGCAATGCCAGAACCACTATTGTGATATGTTGTTCTCCAGCATCATTTAACGAGAGCGAAACAAAAAGTACATTAGATTTTGGTAAAAGAGCCAAAACAGTTAAGAATGTTGTATGTGTTAATGAAGAGCTTACAGCTGAAGAATGGAAGCGTCGTTACGAGAGAGAAAAGGAGAAGGTTGCTAGACTTAAAGGAAAGGTAAATATAAAACTAATTTTTGACATTCTTTCCAATAGCTTTATTAGTTTGAATTTTGTACGTTTAATGAGTTGTCTAGCTTGACATATGAACATAAATTTAATGTTACTAATGTCGCAAATACCCATGTTTCCAATACATTCACGCCTTTTAATAGAATAATGCTTGGTGTGCAAGTGTGACATTCTAATATTTGTGGTACTAATGTTATATTTGATTTATATTTTTATTAGGTTGAGAAGTTGGAGGCTGAGGTTAACCGCTGGAGGTCTGGTGAAACAGTGCGCCCAGAAGAACAAGTCAACCTGGTTGAAATTGAAGCTGTCACTCCTGTTACTTCATTCATTGAAGAGAAGCCACCCGTGGCAGTAAGTTATAACTTGTGTTTATAATTCAATATGAAATAGATTGCACAAAAGTTGGTAGCCTAGTTGCATCAGTAAATTTAAAAAAAAAATTATCATAGGATAGTAGACAGACTGTTGGCCCTCGTGCAAGAAAGTGATAGCCATTGGCTATTCTAAAGATGCTAATAGTGTGTTGCTTCTCATGGGGCAGATGTAATTGCCTTAGGCGTAGGTTTAACTAACTTTATTTCTGCACCGGAACACACAAGTAATAAATTTAATTGTCAGTTTTGTAGTTTTTAAATTTTGACTTGACTCATGTACTAGTGGTGAAGAATCCGTGTTCGATTTTGGTTTTTTTTTAAGATTTCCCCAGAGGG
Organism: Apodemia zela; assembly: GCA_018236825.1. NCBI lineage: Eukaryota > Metazoa > Arthropoda > Insecta > Lepidoptera > Riodinidae > Apodemia > Apodemia zela. The sequence continues at coordinate 5,834 of DWBA01000330.1, read as the reverse complement.
TTACATCCGCTCTCTGAGGGATTTTATTGCAAATTAATTTTGTTTTTACAAACGCTTTGCTGTTTGATACAAAGCTTTTTTTTTTGATTCTTTGACGTGTTTACATTTACTTTGTAGATATTTTCTTAGGTATAAAAAACGTTTGTTTTAGTTTTAATTTGATTAGAGTTGCCCGAGTTGTTTAGTTTGCCCTCCCGTTGCCAATAATCACATAAGTCTATCAATCCCGGTTATTACAAGAAATAAAATAATAAGTCATTACGGGTCAGTAAAATGCGACGATGAGGATTGCCAACCGATAAACCGGTGAATCGGGATTAACTAAATATGTGGGCTAGGCAGATGTGATCGAATGTCAATGGCGTTTGGTTCATTCTGCTAAGCCTACGTAAAATTTTTGCAATTCTATTAATCGATAGTAAAAAAATCTTTCTAAAATTATTTAAAATTCAAAATTTTTAACAGTCAAGTGTGCTATTTGAGGGAGTACCGCAAAGGACATATTAAAGAATCAGATTTCCTAAAATTCTTGTTTTTTCGATGTTTTTCTCGTACTATAATAATAGTATGCTCAACTAGCTTCTTATAATTCATTTATGACTTATGATTCATAATAAACTCTCTTTCCCCATCTTGGGACGGACTCCTTACTATGGAAATGTTTAAAATTAAGATTTAAATTTATAATTAGCCGTCAAATAAAACACTTATTTGTTAATCACATCCATTATAAAAATGTAATAATTTCTAGTTTACCTAATACTTCCGTTATCAAAGCGACTGCCATAGAACATAGCTTTTATATGTTGACAGAACCCATTTCTAAATTTCGTACTTGTATTTGCATAATTTGAGCATGCACTGTGCTTGATTTATGTGACGCTATTGATAGAGATCGCAATAAAATTGGAAACGTCGTATTTTCTAAACTTGCGCATATCACGCACAATTGGTAATAACAACGCTTAGAAGCAATACAGTAATTTAAACTGCGTCAACTGTTACTCCTTTTCTTTGCTATTTTTTTATAAATGCAGACCCCTACTTATTACACTTGATCTTTAGAAACTTTATGTGGACTTTGAGGCGCACGTGAGTAAGTACGTACGTAAAGTTTTGCAACGTCTCATCCGGGTTTCGTACCACCGCTTTTCGTTGTCCTATCGTAATAGTATCAATGCTTATCACTGCTTATTTCCTGATAGAAAATGCCGCTTTTACCAAATATATATATAGTGTTATATTCCGAACAATTTTATTAGATGCGGCATCTACGCTTATATTCATAGGATTTTCCGTCATTAGGTTCAAGTGATTGACGTATTTGTAATTAACGCAATTTTAATTTGGGGCGAATATTGTAAAAAGGAGGAAATAAAACACAAAATTGGTATTGGACGCTTGATTACACGTGACTGAAGTGAGTTGGAGATAAGTTAGAGAAAATGTTTTAGTCACGGTAAGAGTGGCAACTGCGTAAACAGCGTGAAAAACGCGTTGCCTTAACGTGAAGATGGCCCATTCTATATTATGAATCGACAGATTCTTAAGGGTGGTTTTATAATGCAATCTGACGCACTTACAACGAATTTCTTTTTAAAATTATAATTTTAAAGTACACATGTTACTTTTATTGTTGTCTAATTGCAAGGAGACACGATTTTTAACCAAATGAGAACTTAAATGTAAAATGTATTTTTATGTTGCTTTTTTTATTTTATATGCCGCACTTTTGCTGATAGCAGTATATAAGTAAGAACAACAAACCACAGTTATTTAGTATGCAGGAGTTGGGTTTCCGTACTGTATGTGACAATTTTTAAGAATACTTTGTTATAGGAATGTAATATATATGTACAAACGTTATAACAGACACTTTGCTTCTTACTCCAAGCTTCCTTTTCAATTTGGTCACAGAAAAGCATTTAAAATAAATAAAAGTTAGTTTTTTTGCAAATAAATTGCATACACTCTTTAAATAACGTTTGTTTTATAAAACAATTATTTAATACAAATAATTGGCATTAATTTAAATGTATGTAGTACCGAATAAACTAAAAATAAGTTGTTATTCACTAGAGCTTTACTGTATTAGTCATTTTGTTGAGCTATTCATATCAGTCAGTGAAATCCCGGTTAGTGTTCTAAATTTATGGATTAAGAATGTGTAATAGCTGATAACAGAATCTAAAATTAATTTGAATGAGATTCATAATTATATATTTTCCATAAAATTTAATATATTTAACAAGAGTATGTTTATCCTAAAATACTTATGATTTAACTATTTTTGAAACATGTTTGTAATACGTTAGTAGTTCCTCTTCGAGCGTCATAGCGTCGTTGATAAAGATATGATTCATCGTAATTATTTATCATAGCCATCATTCTGGTGGCATTTGGACTCTGTTTCTTAGCTTTAAGCTAGCGTTTTCTTGGTCTTAGATATTCGAGCTTTGACGTCGGTCATAGAAAACATTAAATATTAAAAAAGTTAATATGTAAAATTGAATTACATTGAGTTTGGTTTGAAATTTTATGAATTTTATAAAATTAAATATGGATTTTACCTTTTTGTGAAAGATCCAAAAATAGTCATTAAAACGTAAGAATGTGAAAATACATAATGCATTACTATTCTTATTATATTCTAACTTATGTCTGACAGAGTACGTGTTATTCAATCTCAAATCTAAAACTTAACACGTAACACGTGAGTTATCGTCGTGGATTGGAGATAAATTATTCTCAGCGCTAAATTATTAAAATATGTATCTATACGTGTTGTAATTTTTGGCATGCAATTAAGTTACACGTAATATTTTCACTAGTAATTACCAAACTTGTATATTCGTATACTAGATATTATTCGTTCTTTAATCTATCATCAAATCTAAATTTTATCTTGAATGATTTGTTGCTAATTGACGAAATTTCCGATATAATTATGAATGTGAAAGTTAAGGTTTTTATCGTGTCTTCGAGGCTTGATTGATTTGAAAGTTCAGTATAAGACAGCTAAAGACAGGTTTGATACCACTGCCTTACCCCCCATTCCTGTCGCATTGTATTTCGGTTTGGAGGGTAAGGTAGCCGGTAAATTTATGCATGTTTCCATTACAACCCCGCCACAAGTATAGCAACGCACATTAACATTTGTGGTGTCTATAGGCAATGCTTATCTCTTCCCACCAGAAGAACCATCTGGTTATTCACTATCCTATGAAATAAAGTAAATAATAAACAAAATACTTCAGTATTAAGAATTTACACCACAGAATTTTTATAACGATCTCATTTCCTGCTAGAGAGACAAGCGGGAATTGGATACGTTCGAAAGAGTGTATAGTGCCCATTTTGGCGTATCCGATTTTCGCTTCATACAATGGCCATGTAATAAGCACGGAATTAAGTAGGTCACGATAGGTACCCCTACTGCATCATTTGATTTCATCACAAAAGGTTTGCTCTATGGCGGAAATCGATTAGCCCCGATGTCTTAAGATTGTCATAACATATCCCAGCAATTCAACTATAAAGTATTTCTAATTCCAACAGCCTGTACCAGTGGCAGTGTCTAGCGCTGTTGAAGATGCAGCAATGCAAGGCAAATTGGAAGCTCTCTACCAGCAACTCGACGATAAGGACGAAGAGATCAACCAACACTCACAGCTGGTTGAAAAGCTTAAAGAACAAATGATGGAACAGGAGGAGCTGATTGCATGCACAAGGTATTGATATTTTTGCGATAAATCTTAATTGAATACATAATCTCATTATTCTTAGTACTCGAATAATTAGATTATTCTGGATGTATTCAAATATATATGTTTAATTTTTTATTTAAATGCATTACTACACAATAATTTACGCCATTAAGCATTTTCTTACAGTTTACCTTTCGTTATGTTATTATAAAATTTTCTACGTGTTGGTGCAGGGTCTCCATTGAAAAATATACCAGCCTCCATTATGTCAAACGGTTGGTAAAAGGCAAACGATTGACAAAACGGGTTTGGTTTCACTGCTTTACCTATTCCTGTCGCAATAGCGTCAAAGCTTGTAGCCGTCGTGTTTCGGTCTGGAGGGTAAATTAGCCTGTGAGTGTCTATTGTGTCGATGGTCTATAACACACGGCCCTGCACACGTCGTACAGTACATATTTTTCTGTGAGTCGTTCATTTGAACTAATATTATTAGTTCTATTCTCTTTCGGGTAAACATCTTGCATCCAAATGATTCATGAAACACCGAAACACAAAATCCGACTGTATATTTTCAAGTTTGAACACATTTAGGCACTTACATTTTTAAAGCAATAAATGCGAATACGTAATCTATGAGGATTATTGAATGATGAGTATGTCTCGCCCAGGTATATGATACCACCGCCATACCTATTCCTGCCGCAATAGCGTCGATGCTTTTCATTATCGTGTTTTGGTTTGGAGGGTAAGATAACCGGTAGACTTATGCATGTGGCATTGTCATCCCGCCGCACGGGTATCAACGCACCATTAATATATTTGCTGTCTATAGGCGATGGTTTCTTTCATCAGGAGAACAATCTAGTTGTTTGCTGTCTAATGATATAAAAAAAACTTGTTATTCCAACAAATAAATCACTTAGAAGGAATATCTATATGTAGATCACCTTTATATTTTCCAATTTCTTATTTTTTATTTGTGTATAAGTATAAAATATTGAACAAATAAAATATACTGCTTAGCAATTATGGTAAAGTAAAATCCTAAGTAGGCATATAATATTTTATTCCAAACTTATGGTTTTAGACGAGACTACGAAGCTCTACAAGGAGACATGAATCGCATCCAGCAAGAGAACGAAGCTGCTAAAGAAGAGGTGAAAGAGGTCCTCCAAGCTCTCGAAGAGCTAGCTGTCAACTATGACCAGAAATCGCAGGAGGTGGACAGCAAGAGCCGCGAGTGTGATCAGCTCTCTGAAGATTTACAGACCAAACAGGTTTGTATTATAATAAAGATATACGGATTTTCCTTTTCTGATATATTTACCTTTAAAATAGTACACCATCTGCCATTCTACCAGGTAGTTCTCAAAAGGTGAAATTGGCCAAACGTGTCTCTACCATTGTGACTACCATAGGCTGTAGAGTTCCACAAAAAGAAAATTGGTTTTATTAGTAACATAAACATCCAAACATACAAACTTTCAGACTTAACCTGAAAAAATCTTAACTGTCTCATTAAACATGTACTGTTACCATGGTAGTTCTCCCTTTTGTAGAATAGAAGAGGAGTAGACCATCTGCCTTTCTGCTAGACAGATACTAAAAGCCGAATAGTTGGGCCAACATGGCACTACTTACTACCATCTAGGTTTCTAGGTGGGAGAGTTCTGCAATCTCGCCCGAGTTTAGTGAGGGTAAGGCAGCCCGTAGAGTCATGTTTGTGGCATTATACCCCCGCCACATGAATGGCAATGTACCATTGACGTCTTGGGCAATGGTCACCTCTTTCTTTCACGAGAACCATCTGCAAATTTATTTTTCAATTGTAAAGAAATCCTATGTTCAAAGGTTGGCTCTAGTTTTTAATGTATCGCGCTTTTTGTGACCACAATAAAAAAAAACTAGTGTAACTCAACTCAAATAGTTATTTGCATTTTGTAAATAGTTTGGAAAATCCAAAAGTGCATGCCACAAAAAATTACCTTTATAGGAAGGATTCAAATTCAATAGGAGGTTTTACGCAAAGCTCGGCGTAGAGGGCGCCACTAGTAAAATCATAGACAAACCGCTGTCATTGTAATCGTTATACGTAAATAGATCTTTGCATTTAATGTAAAGAGTATA
>DWBA01000329.1:0-14178 GCA_018236825.1 Apodemia zela | reverse complement strand
TACTTTTTATCCCGAAAAAATGAGTCGTTCCCGCGGGATACACCAAAAACTTTTATAATGCAGCGGGCTGCACGCAGAAGCTAGTACTTATATATTTTTTGTTAACTCTATAAAGTATTCGACGAACCGGAGAATCATAGTAAACCATAAAGTCTACTGACGTTGGGGTTTATCCGCCTCCTCCACAAGGGAGGCAGAGTTAAATCGATTCATATCAATTAAATTAACATCACACTAAAGTTACCCCAAATGTTTTATTAAATAAAAAATTATTAGCTAATAAAAAAACTGCTTACAATTTTTGATTTGGTCGGGGTATATTAAAGTAATTAATATTTCCAAACAACTTTTATTTTATATTAGCTGTTGCCTGCAACTTCGTTCGCGTGACCTAAAAAGTAAAATTTTTACTTTTACTTCCTCTTGCCATTACATTTAAAAAAAAGTAGAATAGTTACAGTCTACAGATTATTTATGTAGCGACATCTAGTCACACGCAACTGAAACTACATAATATGATTTGCGTCTTAGAACTTTTTGCTCACAAAATTGTATATTAATGTAGGATAAATATTTTAATGTCGTTTTTAATATAAGCCTAGGCCGCTACGGTATAATGAATGCTTGAAATAATCACCATTCGCATTTTAACCTTACTCGAATTTACAGGCAATTAGTGATAGCTAATAACGAGAAATAACTCAGTCAACGTTAATAAAATAAAATTTTCTTTTTTCAGGTAGTACTATCTGCTTGTTCATCCTACTTCCGATCTCTGTTTGTGGATCATCCCTCGCGTCACCCTATAGTTATCCTCAAAGACGTGGGCTTAGAAGAGCTCCGCACGCTTGTCGACTTCATGTACAAGGGCGAGGTTAACGTCCAGTACTGCCAACTGCCGGCTCTCCTTAAGACTGCTGAGAGCCTTCAGGTAAACAAATTTCATTGACTAAGTCAAGGGGATAAAACTAAAGACATTCTTTTTTGAGGCCTAAATTTTAGATTTATTAAGTTTACCATGGATAAATTTGCCTTCTGCACATCACGTTACAAAGTAAAAAGCATCTATAACCATCATACCATCAAACAGTAAAATGGTCCTGACTCGTTTTGGTTCATAGCCCATCTGTCCTTCTGAACGGCTATTCGTAAAAGGCGAACGATTAGCCAAACGTACCACTACAACGCGACTACTACGTAATAGCTGGTGGTTGAGCTCCGCAATGTCTCTTTTAGATTTGGAACCACTTCCTTATCTTTTCCTGTCACAATAGCATCAGCGTTTATCATTTTTCGCACCATTAACTGCTTTGTATACTTCTTTCTTACAGTTTGTTTGATATACCTACCTACGATATTAAAAAGATGATTATAATTTTAACAGAGGGGTAGTGATGGTTAAAGCTGTTAAAATAAATCGATTGTTTATATTATAAACATAATATTAGGTGTGTATGATGTATTTTTTTTGGATAATTGGAATTAACATATTTCTTAAGATTTATGTAATAAGTAGACAACAATACCTCATATTATGTCCATAATAATATTATACCTACATCGTATTTTTTTATTTTTGATGTTGTTTTATGGAAAATAGTTTTAATCTTCACTTGATAATTAGAATTATTGATAAAATGTAAGACCTTAGTACGTATATGCGATGCACCACTTATCTAAGATAGTTATAATCGTCTTTATTTACGTGGATAGGTTAAACAAACCAAAGTTTACTGGCTATAGTTTATACTGAAACTAGACAGTGACAAGAATTAGCATTATAGCGTCAAACATAAGATAGGTAGGTACCGCATCCCAGTGAGTGGTCGTAACACCTAGTGATGACGATGAATTATTTTTTCATTTAGCTTTTTTCACTCTGAATGTTTTGTTAAATAGAATACGAGAAAACATTTACTAATGACAATGATGTTCATGAAATTACCTAAATATTTTATTATAATATTCTTTTAAACTGTTGTAGGTAAAAGGCCTTGCTGAAATGACGACGTTAAGCGCAGCTGGCATTTCAAGAAACGTCCCTGAGCCAATGGAAGAGTGTCAGCAACCAGACTTAAAAGAAAATCCAGATCCGCACGAAAGATTAGAAGAACGTGATATTCAAAACAAAGATGAAAGACGTGATGTTAAAGATAATCGTGAAAGAGAAAATAAAGACAGGGAAAGCCACAGAGAATCTAAAGAATCGAGAGAGTTGCGGGACTCCAGAGAGCGAGAAAGAGAACGAGATATACGAGAAACTCGTGAAGTTATTAGAGATACAAGAGAACCACGAGATTTAAGAGACCCTAGAGATTGCAGACCAATTGATCATAGAGAATTAAGAGAAAATCGAGAATCTCGCGATATACGCGAAGTTCGTGATCCAAGGGACCTACGAGAGAATCGTGATATTAGAGAGGTGCCTGAAGCAACTCCTCCTCGAATATCACCTTTACTTTCTGTACGACGATTTAGACCTGAAACTTCAACAGAAAATTCAACTTTGACGCATCCTCCTATACCAAAAGATGAACCCCCTGACGAGCCTATGCGTCCTTCGTCACCTGAGGACGACACTGTTTCAATTAGGTCAAATGGCGCAAATGAAAATATTGGTGTGTTAATTTCAAATTATATTTAAAAGTAATTTTAAAAAAATTAACTGACTTCTTACTTAGGTATATTATGCATACCTAATTATGTTATTTACCTAATTATGGTACTTACTTTAGTAAAATATAATTTTGAGATAACAATATCTCAAAATTATCTCAAAAACTACTCAACCGATTTTGAAGAAACTTGGAGTGATCTATAAGTTTGAGTATACCTGCCAGTATTTGAGGACAAGCAGCATGTGATATTGTCGAGATCGATAAAATAGAGTTTGACCAATAAGAATCGCGCGTCGCGTCGAATAAACAAACTTAGGTTCATTTTCTGGTCATAATAGAAATGTTATTTTAAAACTTTCCGTAGTACGGGATTTAAGTGCTAAACCACATATTTAGTTAGAATCACGATTTTATACGATTTTAAATAATATACTAATATTATAAAGAGAAAAGACTTGATTTTTTATTTATTTGTTACGATTTGACTCATAAACTAATTGAAAATTCTTTCACATTCAGGAGTGGCATAGGCTACTTTTTTTATTATTTATTAGCATTAGACTTGATGGATTTTTTATAATTTGATTGTAAATTTCTTAGAATTTTCAATAAATATATTTTATAAATTCCCTCTGTACATATGCAAGTATTGCCATTTACCATTTAAAAGAAGATGACATACTGTCACTGTCGATGTGACTATTGATTTGACATTTATGTGATGTGAGATGTTAGAAGTGAACTCAGTTCGGATTTACAAGTTTGGTCATAAATGATAATAATATAAATAAAAACAAAAATTTTAATCTTAACTTGAAAAGTATTACAACAGGAACTATGAAACCAGTCTATTTAATGCTAGTTCTTTCGACAATTAGTAAACAAAAACTTAGAATGTTGTCTTTAAAAGGGCATTGTGCGAATAATAATGGAATTAGTAAATGCATTGCATTGTTTTTTGGAAATTCAAACAAAATAGGTGATATTCTTGAAATGCTTTGCATAAAATGAAGATAACATTTTAAAAATATGTAGGTATGTATATCTAAAATATATCTAGGTAGGTACTTAGTAAAACACTATTGTAGCATATTTCTGGACCAAATTAAATTCAAATCTTTTTAGCCAAGCAAGATATGCAATTGATTAACAAACACCCACACATCATAAAAATAATTAGAAAGATGTACCTAATTTCTAACTTATGACTTGAAGTTCAGTTTTTTTATATCATAAGGTAGCAAACAAGCAGGTGACTCCCCTGATGGAAAAAGACACCAAAGATGTTAATGTTGCGTTGCTATCTGTGTGGCAGGTTGACATTGCCACACATATAAGTCTACCGGGTACCTTACCCTCCAAACAGGAAGATGACAATGACAAGCATCAATGCTATTGCGGCAGGAAAAAAATTGACTATTTTTCAAATTCAATATAAATTGGGATTTAAACTATTTTTGATAAGGTATCTTTAATTTTTAAGTAATTTCCCTATGCTCAGTATTTACTGTGCATATTCATCCACCCCAGCCAAAAGCACATTCACAAGATACCACGACAATTATATCTACTTATATTAATTTTAATTTTTCAAAGAGCACAACTTTCTATATTAGGTCAGCTCAAATACAAATAAAGTGCATACAAAGTGAATAAATTTACAAGTCTGTGACCTACTTAATATGTCATTTATTTTATATATTATTAATAAAAAATAAAAACAATAACCTAATAATAATAGTACTCTGCCTTACATAAGTAAGCTCATAGTTGGATTAAATTATTTACTTTCAGTTGAAAAATATATTTATTAATCATATCATCTCAATCATAAAATAGAATTTACCAATAGAATGTTAACTTAAAAATAGCTGCAATGAAAAGTATTGATTTTGAACATATCAACTTGGGCGATATAATCGCTTGAGCAACAAAGCCCTTCCTTTTTTTGATTAAAAGAAACATATCAACTCATTCACGCCATATACAAATTTGCAATCTTTGGTATTATGTGGATAAGATATGAACCTGCAACATAGAATGAGTGACTAATTTATTGTCATTTTCTTGTTTAAGACATGATTCCCCTGTGTTGGTCCCGACTCGTTTGAAGGATGGACCAACTGCCGTTCTACCAGGCAAGTCGTAAAAGTGACTGATTGGCTATACGTGCCCTACAACCTCTTGACCGGGTATTGGGTAAAACCGCTTTACCTATTCCTGCTGCTATAGCATCAATGCTGGTCATTGTCATGTTCCGGTTTGGAGGGTAAGGTAGCCAGTAGAGATATGACATTGCCATCCCGCCACACGGATAGCAACACACTATCATCATCTTTGGTGTCTATAGGCGATGGTTTCGCTTTCCGTCAGGAGAGCAATCTTGCTTGCTATCTTATAATATAAAAAAAATAAGAGATATTGCTGCTCATTAATAAAATAATTTAAGATGTATTGTTTTAATTTCCAGGTATAAATATGATTATAAATAGTCACGGAGCTGGTCTGGCTTCCCGCTATTCCCCTGTTGAACAGAGGCTTAGTGTATTGAGTTCACTGTCTCATCCTGGCCTACCTCATCCATCACATAGTTCTTTATCAAGCCCACGAAATGAGCCTATTGCTGGACCTTCGGGGTTGCCGCCAGTTCAACAAGTGCCACTTGTATGTATATTTCATTTTTATCATATGTACTAGATCAAAACTCATATGGTTTTTATAACAGTCAAAATTATATAAAATTTTCGTTTTCAGTAAATATTATAAATAATTAAAAAAAATATTTCATGTTTGGTGTGATTATCATTTTTGTTTGAATTATTGTAATTCTTTTAGTGGAGGTTACTAAACTTGTAAGCAATAAAATTTATTGAATTACAATGAAACAGTATCTACTGGTGTCTTCTAAAGTTAAGCATAGATAAATTGGGATGTTCAGCTTTATAGTAAAAGTTTACATGGTTTTAAAAACAAAAAACCCTGGTTTATTTTTTTGTTTAAAATTTTATCAGGAAATACTAAAAGTACCTATATAATATGGGTTTCTAAGTGCTCCTGCGCATTAGGCCGCTGGCCGCGTGGCCCAAGTCGGCGCGGCCAACTTATTCCTCCAAGATATATGGAAGTGCACGCATTAGGCGGCGGCCACGTATTGGCCATTCGACTAACAAAAACATTGCTACCCATCATGCGGCCATTTGGCCACAGCACCAACGACATATGCCCATTTGTATGCGTGCACAAAAAGTTTTTTAGACATTCTCATATAGTTACAAAATTTATCTTCATATTGCAATACGTCTGAGAAGTATGTATGTTATAGTAAGTCTCCCATAGCAATGGATGAATTCAAAATTTAGAACTTTTTTTTTTGCTTTTGTAATAGGCAAATAAGCACAACAATAATGTAATCTTTGGCTTTCATTTTAGAGCACGTTGGGCAATGTGCATTTAACTGAAGTATTTAGTTGCTTGATGTGGCTGCTGAATTAAATGAGTAACGCACTCTGGCCACTCCAACCTGGCCAAATCTCATAAAATCTGGTTGTGACATTTGGCTAATTTGTATGACGAATATATTATATTCCTTTTTTTTGGGAGCTTTTAAAAGGCGAGTAAAGGGATATCATGTCATTACTACTGACCACAATCTGGTAAAATTTTGCAATTGCTTCTGCCTATTACTGATGCCATCACATCAGTAAAACTCTTCAACATTTAAAAACATATATGGATTTAATGTTTTTGATGATAATAAATTAATTCAGTGTTTTAATAGAAATATTTGTATAATTTCAGTCTTTAAAAAAGGAAGCTGACTGGGATAGAAGCAGTGATGAAAAACCTGGAGATACCCCTGAATATAGATTGCAGCATGAATCTGTAAGTAAATTTTATATCTTGTCATTGGTCAGTGTATTTGTAATGTTCGGTTTGCTTTGCTTTGTGTTAGCTTAACAATATAATGTACACTTTTTTCATACATGCTTATTAATATTACACATATTGACATAAGTACTTAGCAATAAATGATTGATATCAACAATATTTAAATTTATAAATGCTTATTTTTAAAGAGCTAAAAAGAGAACACAGAATGATTTGAACTAGTGCTCATTTGCTTATCCAATTAAAGTAGATTGCAGTAGACCCAGAATTAGGCAAAACAAATTTGATTAGTTTTAGCATTGTTTTCAAAGTACGGTAAATCTTATAATTTTTTTATATCATTTAATCTGTCTAAACTAGGCGGGAAAGAACTATCAAGTCTTAGTCTTACAAACTTCTTTGAAGTTGGAAAACTTGTTCAAATAAGTTAAATTTCTTTTTAAATTGTAATAAAATAGGTATATTACTGTTTTCGAGGTTGTAAAATATTCTATTACTTATTTTTTTTTTTTTAGCATATAGGTACATAAGACTTGCAGTGAAATTTTAGGCATGACAAACTCAGGCTTATGGTTTCTCTTAGTGCCGCTTTTTACCCACACTGTCTAAAACTCAATCTAAGACTATAAAATTGAGTGCATCAACATAAACCATGGTAACCATGATTTTCTTGATGCTTTTATAATAGACTGTATATTAATATATTTAAATGATAAATAAATAAAAAAAGTACTGTTATTTCTTCTTGTTTTCACTTCAAATGCCAAAAAGTACAAATTACTTAAGTTATAAATTTTTTTTTCATAGCAATAACTCATGAAACAAAAAATAGTGCATTGAGCACACACCTTTAGAATAAGGTGTGTCTATCATATATATACTTTTACACACAACAATTTGAGCAAAAATTGCAGTTTTTATGTTATGCTCACTGCTATAGTAATATTAATATTATCTAATCCAGGGTGGACAATAATAATAATTTTAATCTTTAAGCATAATCTTATAGGACAATGTGTCACTTTTTAATTGTTGCTGTAAAATTAAAATAATGAATAAAATTTTCATCTATTCGCTCTTTCATCGATTAATTATGGGTGATGCCATAACATGTGGCTACTGTTTATATTTTAGGATGAGTGAATTGTAAAATATATATTAATTTCCAGATTTTGCACTTTGCATAATGCATGCTAGTGAATTACTACATATTTTATTTTTTTATATACTTGCATGAATGTTGAGTAACTTTTATTTAATCATTATTTTTAATTATGAGTTTTCAACATTCTATAGTTGTTCATGCTTATAGATTCATAGTTCTATTACTTCATATGTTTTAAGGTATTTGATACTGTATTTTATTAACTTTGGGGCAGTAAGATATATATTTTACATAGAACAATACTATTAAATATCGCAGGCTAATCAAATATACGAGCTTCATTAGGAATATTCAATAACTTGTATCTTAAAATAATAAAGTCATATTGGCACATTGTTTGTTTGCTACACTTTTGTTTTTTTTTTCTACATATTTAGAAAGACAATGAGGTAATTTTATACGAATTAAAAGTAATGTCCTGACAAAATATGCTCTATTTATGATTTTAAAAGGGTATTACAACTTAAAATCAATTTGACATAAAATTTATTATACATTACAAAAAGGTGCAAGAAATGCTTAATAGATTGTTTGCCCTTACACTAGCTAAAAAATGTTTGCTTCGCAACATTTGCCAGATTGTGCCATTTACTTTCGTGAATAAATTATACTGTGATTGAATTTTTTGCAATCCTAGTGGACCCTGCATTTTACCAGGATAAAGAGCAGCAATGTGCTATGACCACGTACATTATCTGCATACCAAATTTCATCCAAATCCGCCTTAATATTCCTGTTTGAAAGCGTAACAAACATACACACAAATTCAAACAAGGTTTTGCATTCATAAAAGTAGAGGAATGTTAACAGCTAAAATAGTTTTATTCTATGTATTATGATGATCCAGAGTGTGACCAAGCTAACAGAGTAGTTACGCTAGAAAATCTTAGCAAACTTTTTGTTTATTATAATTTATATTGTTGTCAGATCAGATAGTGATTTTTAACGAAGGTAGTGCCTTAAGTGTGACAATGATGTCTACTTAACTACCTCAAATATTAGTTAATTATCAAATTAGAATCTGACAACAGTGTCATGTGTAATAATCATGCCAAGGTATTTTTGAGTTGCCAGTTGCAATGTAACCTTTCTGCAGTGTTAGGTTGGCCAACATTAAAAATAACTTGCACCTTGTGTTAACAAAAACATTGATGGCAGGACAAAATAACACTCTTCTTTGTAGCTTTGTAGTTGTCGTGTTTATGAACATTTGTTTGCATGCTTTTTGGTGTGCTGCGCTATTATGACAATCGAGTACTATGCCTTGCTGTCAAGAAGTTGACCTTCATTTTGTTGGCCATCATTTTTTATATACATTCATTTTGTTTGGTATATATTTTGGGCAGTTTTATATATAAATTTTGGCCATATAATTGCATTATTTATCAGTAAGAATCAGACGCGCGCGCGTAGCCGGTTCCCGGGTTCACTCCTGCACATTTTTGGGCAAAAATGAGCGTCAACTTCTAATTTAAATAGTTAAAATAAAAATTATTCCAAAACTGCATCTCAATTTAGAAAGTAGTGGTAGTTTATTGCACCCACTTTGGTTCGTGTAAAATCGAACAACAGAAAAGAAGTTGATGTTCTTTTTGTGGTTGCAGGAGTACGAAGGGCCCGGTAGGGGGAGAGTTGATGAAGGGGACAGGGGGTATCCTTGCATACATTGCGGAGCTGCGTTTGCACATCAGAGTAAATTGACCAGACATATATTGACAACGCATACGCTAGATACGTTGAAGTACCGAGACGCCATAATGGGTAGACCAATGGGTTTACCTATGATAGGACAGTTTAGTGAACCAACATATATGGGGATGCCAGTTGAAGAATCGCCATTAGACTTGGATATTGGACCTGTAGAACCTGGCAATGTGGTGCTATGCAAGTTTTGTGGGAAGAGTTTTCCCGATGTTTCTTCATTAATAGCACATTTACCAGTGCACACCGGTGACCGGCCTTTCAAATGTGAATTCTGTGGAAAAGCTTTCAAGTTGCGACATCATATGAAGGATCACTGTAGAGTACATACAGGTAGGTATAAAAAAAGTAATATTTTGTTTAATGTTTTATTATTCTCTATAATACAATATATTAACCGCAAATTTTTTTAGGTGAACGTCCTTTTCGATGTGTTTTATGTGGGAAAACTTTTTCAAGATCAACAATACTGAAAGCACACGAAAAGACACATTATCCGAAATATGCAAGAAAGTTTCTGTCACCGAGTCCTGTCGACACTGAAGAAGAAAGCCCACACCAATGAGTTTGGGATGAGGGTAGTGCACAAATTTATAACGATGTATTAGCCAATACTGTAGGTAATCATTGAAAGTCCATGGTGGATGACGCGTTAAAGAATGGAGGACAATATGATAATTAGTTAAGAATGTGATTAAACGCCGCAACTGTGATCTGAATGATATGAATAATATTTGATATTTCACTTATAGATATTTAACACTCGTGGTTACTACGTTTGTTCAAATGTTAGCGTTTCAAAAATTTGATTTGATTTCAAACATATTTTGACTTCGGTGCTTTCTTTACGCCTTAATTAGACAGAAAATAAGACAGTATTGCCAAAGGTCTTAGAACTGATACTGTCTCAATTATAATTTATTAGTTAAAGTAATCATCGATTCCAAGCGAATCGCTTATTTGTTATTAGCTCACTGTTAAGTTGCATCTTAAGAAAATGTACATAAAATAGTGAATAGATACCTAATATTAGAGCTAACATAATCATTAGGAACACACATATTTAATATGTAGTTCTCGAGATTGATTTTGTTGAGGACGATTATATTAAGACTCGCAATAACTAATGCAAACCGCGTGATCCAGTTTTTATTATTATCGATCGCAAAGTACATAATATATTATATTATGATTATAGTTTTATCTGCAAATTTGTTTTGAAATTTTTTTCCTATACAAGTAAAATTATACTCTTTAAAAAGATATTACATTTTTAATTGTTTTTGTAATTTCATAAACATATGTTTCAAATATTATATCAAGGCTACGAATCAGTGCCATCTAGTTTTATGTGAAATTTAGTCTTTTGGAGTTACAATTTTATGATGGTTATTGCCAGTCGTCTTGAATATTATCGTCCTTGATTTTATAAACCAAATTTAAGATTGAAATGGAGTGCTTTAACGATTGTTAGAATCTATAAAACGCACTCAGTGTATTTATACATTTTAGGGATTTGAAGTCTTCACTAATTTTATGTCTTTCGAAGATAACAACGCACGCTCCCCTAAAGTAAATCAAAGCAATATTACGACATATAAATGTAAATATATATAGTTTGATACATGATATCGGATTTTTAGGAAATTTATTAGAGTGTAAATGCTTGAGTAGCTGTTTGTCATGGGGAGGGTTGTGGATGTGTGATGATGGGAATCAAAGCTTTAAGCACAATTTCAGTTGATTTTAAATACTATGCCCCTTGTTTACGTGACTGATTTACCGTTTTGTGAATTCTGTGTTTGACACACTTTCGTAGCACAAGTCGCGAAATTTAAGGGGCATATCATATACTGATACTGTTTATAAATTTTTTATCTATTTTCATACTAAATAAACCACAACTCAATGTTATTTTTGTAAAATGTTTCAAATGGTATTCAATATGAGCCGTTTTGACGACGGCAAGACACATTCGTAACATATAAGGCCTTAACAGACTTAACGGCGGGCGTGTGCGCAGGCGTCTTTAAAAAAATATAATCAATATTTTACACAGACTGACAAATTTTATGTATGATGTAAATTGATTTCCTTAAAAAAAATTAGACATTAAACTGTTGTTCTTTCCCTTAAGAATTTGCACAGTTTTTGAATTTAAAATTTTTAACATATATAAATTGATCAATTTTAACAGAGTCTAATTACCAATTTGAAAAAAATACAAACGTCAAAATTCAAAAGAAATTTGAATTTGAAGTTTATTTTTAGCAAATCTCTAGCATTTGTTGTAGAGCTCTGAATGTAAAGTAAAAAATACAGTTGGGTACTCTAGTGATGACCAATATGTAGATTTATTTCTTCGTGTGGATGAAGCTATGCAGTTTGAGAAATACTCGCTAAAAATTGTTTAAGCCTTGGTCTGTTTTACAGTTTATTGATGTACTTAATATTTGTCAGTTGCTAAAATGCCAACGGTTTATTTACTTAATTCACACAAAAAAAATGTTATTTTCCAAATCAATCTATGTGTCGCAGGCAAATTCAATGATTCGTCCATTTACAATCGGCGTCGTCAGATTACAAAGATAAAAACGTTTTATAAAATGCCTCACGCCGAATGTAAAATGTCGTCATTATATAATATGCATGATGCATATTATATAATGACGACATAACAATTTACCGCCGCCGTTAACAAATTGCCGCGGCGTATTGTTTAAATTACTTGTCAATGTCAATATCAATGGGTAGTTTATTTAGAACTAGAACCCTATCCCGGCTTCTTACATAAAAAAGAAGTAGGTTTGTTAGGTTACCTTTAGGACCCAAACAATGGGCACTGAACGAGGAAATATATCGAACATAGCTGGCGGTTGCTCTACATATGCATTCATCAAACTCCGGCGCTAAAGTTTGAATCGCTTGTGCGCCTAAACTGGCCTTAAAATATTTAATCTTTGGAAATTATATTTAAATTTCAATTTTATAGTATTAATAGGAAAATAACAATTTTTTCTTATTTGTAAAATAAGCGTCGCACACAGTTTGGGTTTTCATTTGTGACATATAGAAGTCTAAAGGAACAAAGATTTTTCGTTTTATGCATTGCTGTTCTGTAGGAAATGGTTTGCATCACGTACCCGTCTTTTAGTAAAAAGTAAATGCTCAAATGATGGAAAGAGATGACTGTACCCTGTTTACACAAAAAAAAAGATGATTGTTCGTTGCTAATAGTGAAAGTGTAAAGGCACATGCGTATATTTACCGGTGCACACTTTTCAAGCGAAAATACGTAGTGACATTGCTGTTGCTAAAGATGTGGTAAAAAAAAAACGCCGGTTTCCTTGTGGAGCATAGTGGATATAGCAGGTATAGTGAACTGAATGTCAATAGACGTTTCGGTTTACTACGATTCACTGACGAAATGGTGGCGATCCCCAACGATCGCTTTTGAAGCATGGGGCTATGTATATGGTAGTAGTAGAAAAACTTTTTAAACTACTACTAATAAGTAACCTATTTCATAATTTGTTGTAACAAACCACGGAAGAGCGGGTCTACCTGGCACAAGTATTAAATACTTAAAAGGTAAAAACTCCCCACCTCCATTTGTAAATATTAGGCTGAAATGAAATAAATGATTATTGATTACTACTACTAATAGAAAAACATGATATTATTTTCGCTCGAGAAAATCCATGTCAGCAAAATTAATACGAGGTGTTTAGAATGCCTTATGTGCGATCGAGGTAAAAGGTCAAGACTGCAAATTATAGAAAATACACGTAAATATTGTTTATTATGTTAATTGCCGATTTACCTAATGGATTTTGAATAGATATTATTATGCTGTTATGATAATCAAACTATACCTGTACATATTTTAATGGGATTTTAAATATGTTTTATTTTTTTATAAAATCCTTGAGCTATTTGTAGAATTATATAATAATAATAATTTATATTTTTTGTGAACGCTCTTTGGGTTGCTTTTATAATTCCTTTGTGAACTGTGTAGGTCATGTAGCAGCGGAACTCTTCTTAACGAATTGATATTTTTAGAGTTCTTAAATCCTACAGTCAAATTGTTGGTCATCTGTTATTGTATATGTAATTCTTGATCTTTGATCTAGTTTTCTTTGTTTTGGTTAGGTTAGCAGATTGATTACACATTAAGACCTCGCCACAAAGATAGTAACGCACCATTAACATCTTTGGTGTCAATAGGCGATGGTTGACTCTTTCCACCAGGAGACTCATCTGCTTGTTTGCTATCTTATAATACATATAAAAATAGTGTTACTAGGGAGTATGATAGATTACAAGTCTAAAGGTATTTACCATTTTTCAGTGACCTGTGTACCAAAAAGTACATTACATATAATATAATTAAAGCCATTGCAGCTTGTAACAAGCCTGGCAAGATGCTTCCTGCCAGGTACCTTGTAAGAAGCGAGCGTAAAACAAACATACCATCGGTATTATTAGATGGTAGAATTTTACGATGACTCGCTTATACGTACGGTCCCTGCTGTCATAAAATCTGTTCTTGCCACTTTATATGAATTAACCTAAACAAATTTTTATACCACGTTATGATTAAATTTCATTCATGCATCTTTTATAACACCCTTATGAGTAAAGAAAAAGGAGTAGTACCTGGGTCCAGACAAGTGCCATTAACACTAAGAGAATAAAAATACAAATGAAATTTGTTGTTAAATTAATTGATCAGGTACTATCCGAAGGTGGTGTCAAGAGTCTTCGCAACCGGCGTGTATGTATGAAGAGGGTAATGAATGT
>DWBA01000328.1:0-14183 GCA_018236825.1 Apodemia zela | reverse complement strand
CCCGGGTGGCGATAGGCTAGCCACCTATTACATTGTGGGACCGAGTATCTTCGGCTAATCGTGGGTGCTTTGGTTGTACCTCTGCCTACCCCTTCGGGGATACGGGCGTGAAGATGCTTTTTTTTTAATTTAAATCTGCAAGGATCGTGACATATGTCACTTGGGTCTCTCTACCCATACCCCGTAAGGGATCCGTCGTGAAAATATGTATGTACAATATAAGAATATATATATAGTATAATAACTGTATAAAATACGAAAATAATAATCAGCAGCATTAAAATTCAGTAAGTGCCGGCGATAGAAACCATTAATCATTCAATCCCGGAACTGTTTTCATCCCCCTTTCTTTCAAAATACTTATTTTGCATAAACATGGGCACTCGATGAATATTTGTCGCAGTTCTTAGTTCTAGTTGATTTACAATCAAATTATACAAATTGCTACACGCTTTTAAGTTATTGTTAATAATATATCTACTGTTTAATTTATTTTTATTGTAAGCTCGTAGTATAAAATTTATCCATAAAATGATTTTTATTGTTACTAAATATAAACAACTGATTAAACTTAAAAATATAATCGAAAACAAATTTATTAAAATTTTAACAGGCCATCGCGCTTGTCGTGTCAGTTAGAGCCAATGGTTAGGGCAAAACCTTTTTATTTCGATTACCCTTTAGGTAGAATATTTCTTTTTTATAAGATAAAAAAAAGAATAATAATAAAAAAAAGATTTTTCATTTATTCGATATAATATGTTATAAACAAAAAACAGGCCAAGTGTGAATTGTATTCGCATTCCGAGGATTCCGGACAAACTTGTAGGTAACTTTAGTTACACATAATAATTGTAATAAACGGTGATATATTTTGATCGTTTTTTTTGTGATGTAACTAAAAATTTCCAGGATTCGGATATTTTTCATAATATCCGAATTTTCATTAATATATACGACATAAATGGTCATATCTTTTGATCACGTTAACTTACAAGTTTGAATTTTTCACAGCTGAGAGGGACCGAAGACTTGATTATTTTATGTAAATTTTAACTTGATACCTTTACGCGTTGCTGAGAAAAAGGGTCTTGACAGATGGACAGAAGGATAGACGGACAACGAAGTGATCCTATAAGGGTTCCGTTTTTTGCTTTTGAGATACGGAACCCTAAAAACGTATCTGAAACTGTATCGCTGCGAGCTAACTGCTAACTGCGCTCCACGCGCGAGAGGCTCGCCGCCTACGTACCTACTCACTTGATACAGTATCGGATATGTTACATGCTGCACGGCTACTTGAGAACCTTGCTTTTGATTAATACAAAAAAATGTATGTCTTCAATAGATACTTTGTAAACTCTTGTAGTATTTGTTTTGTAGTGGTTAGCTTGTACAGTGTATATAAATAAATATTTTATTGATACACATGAATTGATACATATTAATATGAAAACGAGTCTCCTCATAATAAATAATAATCATCTAATATTTAAATAGTACACCGGTATCCTAGGGGTATAGGTATAATATTTCTTAAGGGGCCAGACTAGGCCAGTGCCCAGAAGTAGCAAAAATCTATCACCTATTAGTCATAATAAAAGTAACATGTATAGTCTCTGATTACGTTGTATGTTGGTAAGGTAACAGGTTTATCCTCCAAAATGAGCCTAAAACAACACGGAGTGTAAAATTACCCATTTCATTTCAGTATCCTTCGAGCAAGCTTAAATATTGTTTAAAAAAAACATAAATAATTCACATTCACTGTGGAAAGCTAAATGGCCATTACAAAATGAACAGTAACACGTAATAATAGTTATGGTCAGCCCGTTTCACGCTCACCCTCAAAACAAAAGGGGAATAGGGGAGTAATCTAATAAAAGAATGAAGATGTTGCGTGATTGTGAGATATCATGACGTGGGAATGCACCTTGATTGGTGGATTTAATTAATTGAAGCTTTTATAGGAAGTTCATGCGGCTAAGCGTGGGAAGCGAATGTTATGATTACTTTGTTTTAATTTATGAAGCACCATAAATCATGACCATGTTTTTTAACACATTTTTAACAAAACATTTTGTAAATTTGCTAATTTAGAAGGATGTAGATTGTAGGCACCGGCAGACGCTGAGGTGAGTTTTCATGATTAGTTGGGTGTTGTCCAAGAGTGGTACCAAAAGTCACGTCATTGTTTTAACGTTGATCACGTCCTGCTTTTTCTGAAATGACAATAGTTAATAGCCTTAAGGGCTGCAACAGCGATACCGGGCTAGAGGGCGAGCAGAGTGCGAGTTTAAATTTAAATTTGGGCCATTTTAACGCCTGCGCTAAGGGTTGTCTCCTGCGAGACTGGAACTCGACTTAGTGCGTCGTTTTAACTAATTATGGAGGGAGGAGTAGTGACATTGTGTTTCGCGCTAAGTGCAGGACTATATAACAGTCTTCATCGCCGTTGAGAGTGGCGGCGACTGTGTAGTGTAGCGTGTGTATTGTGTAATGGGTTGGCGGCGGTAGTCACCGTTATGGGATCGTCAGGATCGGTTAGTACGTGGCGGGACATCCTGTACTTCAGAACTGGGTTCGCGTTAATGACTTAGTCTGCCGCGGATACCACCAATTGGTTCGGGTGGTCGGCTAATTTAGAAAAGTAATTTTTAGATAGTTCTTTGAAATGGTGGGCTAATGTTGAGAGTTCATTCTCTTTATGGAGATCGCATGTACCACGGACAACCCGTAGCCATGCGCATTACAAGACTGGCCTAATGCACGTTTTGTAAAATGTCACCTTATTTCTAAGTGCCATTTTACTGTGTTTGTTCTCGTCAAAAACCGGAGTCATTTTATAAAGAGAGGGAAATGGTATAGAATAGAAGGAGCAAGACAAGTCTACCCAGACCTCATGACTGACTTTACATAGTCTCGTTTGTTTATGTAACGCAAATAGTAGTGTTATTACTTGTTCTTAAGAAACTTATATTAAGGAACAATTAATAATTCAATCACAACACCATTCATATAGACCAAAGTCAAAACATGTATATATAAACTACGTAAGAGTAAAAAAATTTTGAAATTTTTATAAAAGATTAAAAGCAGTCTCTAAAATTATTGACTTGATGACGGTATAATATACCGCAGATAGGTCTTGACACCAACCTTAAAAGTTTCGTGAAAATAGACGTATTAAAATTTCCACCCGTTCGACGAGCAAGTTTTCAACATCTTCCTCCACCCAACAAGCCAAATATTATCCTACCAAACTCACCTATACTCCTACTTTGTCCTACAAACTATTTCTTATTTTTATAAATAAAACCACAATGGTTCCTCTCCCTGCCTCCCAGGTAGGCAGAGTAAACTACATATAATATATGTAGTAGTGTAGTAATAACTTAAAAAAAAAATTTCACCGTCGCTTTTCCGCCGCAAAAAATTTCACTTTTATTTACGAATGTAGGAAATGACAGCTTCACGTGCCCTCCGAACTTTATACACAAACATCTCCCAGACCCCAAGCTTTTACTAAGATTGTTTCTAGATGACGTTTACTGTGTTGCCCGACCCGAGAATCGACCCTCGGATCCCATGATCTAAAAAACAGGCTTCTCATTTCACCTTTGCGTCAGAACTCTTCACGGCTACGATTATAATACAAAATTGTCGATTAACACAGTAACAGGAAATCGGATATTGCACATTGCTCAGATGGATTTAAAACGCACTCGGCAGACCATTAAATTTTATTTCAACCCGCAAAATCAAAGGGTGGCCAAATCGGCAGGGCGTTCACGAGCATAAATAATAGCAAAAAAACATATTGCATTTGTTGCTCTACTCATTATGCGCAATTAGCTACGATTGTGACAGCGGGCATCATGTGAACGGATTTTATTTCGGCTGTGCTCCTCATGACTAAACCCAAAACGCGTGCCATCTTTGTCATTTATAATTTAAAAGTATTTTAGCGTTTTACAACATTTTATTATTGACACTTGGTGCAAAAGAAAATGTATTAGAATTTTAATGTTCATGTGTCTGTTAATCCATACTAATATTATAAATGGGAAAGTGTATGTGTGTGTGTGTCTGTTTGTTTGTCCATCTTTTATGACAAAATGGAGCCACGAATTGACGTGATTTTTTAAGTGGAGATAGCTGAAGGGATGGAGAGTGACATTAGGCTTTTTTTTACCCGACTGAGCAAAGAAAAATATTTTTTTTTTGGGTCACACGAACGAAGTGGCGGGGAACAGCTAGTGACATCATAAAAGCAAAAAATATGATTTTTCTAGCTGGTAGAGACCCGCAACAACACACCCAGGTATGGTAAGTATAAGGATTTGTCCCCTTGGTTATATATAAGGATTGTATTGGTTCGGGTTTGTTTTGAAGAATGTATTTTCTTGCCAAGGCATAGATTTGTGAAAGGCACAGATCTCGGAAAAGGCCAAACTATTCACTAACACGGTGACTACTAGTTGCTTAAGTTCTGAAACGTCTCGGCCAAGGACATAATTCGTTGCTCTAAAAATACAAGAACAAATGCCAGACGAAAAAAAAAATTGTTATGAGAATGTAGAATTATGAAGGTATTGAAGGAGAAAACTATTGCGATACTATTACCAAATTGGTCAGATATTGTGTTATAAATTTACCAAAACTGAAATTATAGACAAATACGACGAATCATGACATTTGGTACTAGTTTCTCTCCGCCTACTTCTCAAGGGATTTGGCGTAAAGATATGCGTGTATGGATTATTTTCGTTAATGTTTACAATTATTCATCTCATTAAGCAATCTGTGTGCATTGGTTTACCCTTGTTTTTACTAAATATTTTACAAATTTTGGAAAAAACTAGGCGTCATGCGGCTCTCATTTAATTACTGAAACCCTCAATTCCTACATAATAAATAGTAAACTAAATCAGGACGTGGTGTACGTGTGTACCTAAATCGTGTAACTCGTTTAGGCCGTTGCGGCCTGATTCACTAACAAACATCCAAATATCTCCACAAACTTTCGAATTTATAATATTAATGAAATGAAACACGAACCAGTTTTTTGTATTATCAAATATCTAAACAGTACATATTTGATGTAATTTGTTTAATGCAAAGTTTAAACAGCACGGTACAAAACGTATGTTTAACTTAACTTCATATTGACCCTCCGTTTATCGAACGCATTAGTAAAATTAGAGCGGTGGGAAAGGGTTAAGCGATATAACCGTGAATACTTTATGTTTATTGTTATTAGAACAATATTTGTACATTCGAGATCTACGATTATTGTTATTGCGTGTGACATAGAAGCTACTAATTGTGAATTGCTTATTTTTATCTGTTTGAAACGTAACGTTATTAAAAAATGTAACGTTATAACACAAAATGAAATATATGTATAGAGATTAATCAAATTATAAAAATCCAATATTGTTTAGAGTCGTTTATGATTTCTCTGCCTCTTTCGCAGCTCAAACTGAGACTAAGCATTTCACTGCAATCGTGATCACAATAGCCAGCAGAAAAGTTTGAATAATAATACTAAGTTATTTTTTGAGAAATGAAAAGTTACCTATATTAAACAACAATTAACAAACTACTACTACTACAAGAAGTTTATTCAAACACTTAATTTATTAAACTTAATGTTTTTTTTAGATTTATCGTAAAACTGTCAGAATATGGTTAATATTATTTATGTTCTGACTTCTATCAAAACCAAAACAAAACAATTAGAGACATATTCATAGTGTTCAATGATCAATCACGGTCCCCGTTGTAATTTTAATGCGGAAACTAGTAAACGACATTGTCAAGGTATTGTCGACCGCTTAAACACGGATTCAATAGATTATTAAACAGCCGATAGTAGTGGACCTTTGCCACGCGTCTCCTTTTGTTAGTAAGTTTTCAATTCACAATAATCTGAAAGGTTAAAACGTTTACACTTTCATAATTGAATACTAATAAACTACGTAATATGCACATATATGTATATACCAGGTGATTACAAAAGACTTTAGAAAAGAAAATTGAGCGTAATCATTAAGTAAAATAGAAGTCTTATCTACGATTACTTTGAGTTTTTAAGCTGCACTAAAACTCCACTAAAATAGCTTTGTTACTAGGTAAAATACGTACTTATATAATGGAAAACTCTTGGAAAACTATTTAAGTCCGGGCTTTCGACGCACTATGAAACTCAAAATAATGATAGAAAAGGCTTCTATTTCACTTAATCATTACGATCAATTTATTTTTCCTGAAGCCTTTTATTATCACCCAGTTGTATAACAACATTAAATGAATAACGTTATGGCAATGTCCCCGAGGAGAGCTGCAGAGGCGCAACCAATAGTACACTCACCATTAGCCGATGGTTAATCTCTCGATATGACAAGCGGGCAACGTTTCAACAAATCAGGCATATATCCAATCTCAGGTAAGTTTTCCATATGAACTGAAAAACAGATATAGACAGATATAAACAGAACGAATTGTCGGACCCGAATACAGGACCTCATGTAAGTCAATACCATAACCGCAGCCGCTCGACCATTGACGCGAAAATTATCATTGAGAACGTAAAAAGATTTCTTTAACCCAATACCGAATTCATGCATGCACACAAAAAATGCTAGTGTATTGCATTTTACCGCAACTTCGTATTTTACGTAACTTACGCGAGATAAAGCTATTGCCATCAGAGCGGAGGTGCAATTCCTATGATTATTTCTAGTTTTGTAATATTGTAACGTAAGGAATTATCTTGATCATAACTGTTTTATTTTATTACACGCCTCCGCGAAGCGAAGTACTTAGTGGCCTAGTCTAGCTTTACCAAAATCAAGTAACTTTCTGAAGTAAAAATGTCTGTATTTTATTTATATTGCACTTTTAGAATAATACAAATACGCGTTTGTCATGAATTTTTTTTATGTTTGTATGTATGTATTTTTATGTTTAAGTATGTATATGTATGTATTTATGTATGTATAAGTATGTATGTAATGTTTATGAATATTTAAATTTTTATGTATGTGTATGGTATTAAATATAAATCATAATTTGGATAATTTGCTCAGTGGCACACCTACGTTCTGTTGGCCCAAAGGTTGACTGGTGGATAATGCCAGCAGGCATTAAGTTCGCCTTTTGTACGAAAATGTATATTTTTGGTGTACAATAAAGTTAAAATAAATAAAAAACACTCGTTTTAACGTATTTGATATTTTTAAAACATTTATTTTATTTTAATTTAGATTCTTAGCTGTACCTATTGGTTTAAACCAAGTGTATACGATCGTTTCTTATTTCAAAAAAATGTAACCCCACATATAAAGATATTTACGAAATTAAATTTTTTGTTGCGTGCACTTTTTGGATTTTCCAAAATATTTCATTTTAATTTTATTTATTTATAACATATTTTGTCTCATTTAATTCTACCTGTGTATTTTATAAAGGTATATAACAGATTTTTTATCTACGTTTTTTACATGTTTATATTTGCAGAAAATCCGTTTTTAACCTACAAATGTATTATCAAAATATATC
Source organism: Apodemia zela (assembly GCA_018236825.1). Classification (NCBI taxonomy): domain Eukaryota; kingdom Metazoa; phylum Arthropoda; class Insecta; order Lepidoptera; family Riodinidae; genus Apodemia; species Apodemia zela. The sequence goes on along the minus strand of DWBA01000328.1, from coordinate 6,617 downwards.
ATCTCTACAAAGCATCCATAAAGCGTCGAAATCGTTTTATGAAAGAATCGACGTGATTATATTTTTAACTATTGACAGTTCATTACTAAGATGATAATAGACGAGGGGAGGGAATTAGTGCCGGTGATAAAGTGCACGGCTGCCAATGAGATTTAACTGGTACAAGCGTGACATGAACATATGTAAGAACCCTTTTGGAGGTAAAGCTTTAAAAATTACTTGTCTGGGTACAGCACAACCGCCTTATCCTCTCATAATATAGCCCATGCTTGCCACTTAGCTTAGAAGTTAGCCGAATGAAACTTAGATACATCTGCAGCGTTTTCAAAAATTCAGTAGACAACAACAAGATTAAAAAATAATATTTAACACAGACTCATACAAAGGAGTTGATCAGGAACCCTTTTGAAGAATAGATCATCTGTCTTTCTGTTGAGCAGTTCGTAAAAGAAGAACGGTTGGCCAAACTTATCACTACCATCATGATTACTACTTGCTAGGTGGTAAAGTTCTATATTATCCGGGCTGGATATCACCATCTTACCTATTCCTGCTTCAATAGCATCAGTGCTTGTCATTGTTCCGGTTTGGAGAGATAGGTAGTCGATAAACTTAAAATTGTGCATATAGCATTACATTCGCCACATAAAAAACAACGCATCATTAACAGCTTCGATGTCTAAAGGCAATGGTCGTCTCTTTCTATCAGAAGAGGCACCTACTTGTTTGCTTATCCTATGACAAAAAGAAAAAGCTCTCCTCAATAAAATATATATTATATTTTAAAAAAATAAATTATATAATAATTTAAGTAATAATTATTTGGTTATATAATTCACCTAATCATTTATTCTTAAATTATGATTTTATTTTCGTATTGTTGTATTTTTTCCGTTGTGTATTTTGTTTTTGCTCCTTTTTGCGTGTATTGTCAATTTACTCTTTAAAAGTGTCAGTAATGTAATGAAAAACCTTAATTGGCTAATGTTTGGTTTGTTAACTTGATGTATCTTTTTCAAATTATATAAGTTTCCTTTGTGTTTCGAATTTAGATTACTCGGTGATTTTCGATGATCACAACAGTAGAAGTACATTATATAACCTGTATTGTGGTCTTCCCACCATTTACTTTTCATTTGTACCCAAGATACAACTAAAAATACTTATTATTACCATTTTTGTTGTACAGTTATGATTATAAAACCATGCCTTTACGTTGTAATGTCGAAACACTGAAGCGTTAAGCACCACCTGTATTACTATCAGCACTTTCCCCATTAGTGTTACCTGAGTTGCGCGTGCGCAGCGCGTTTCAGGCACGTGGGCGCTACGAACCGTGCCCGCACGTGGATCTGACTTTACAAGTTCCTTACAATGTCCGCTGGAGTGCTTTTACTTGTTTATGACTTTAAGTTTTTCAATGAAAGCAATTATTAAACGTTATTCGATTACAGATCGTCTTATATTTTTTGAACATAATAGAATTGAGATAAGCACCGAATCATTCAGAGCAAGACCGCATCAGAGCAGAGCAAGAGAGCAGAGAAGATCCTATCTGACCGTCAGTTCGTTTATACGTCATATATAACATACCTCGAGCTGTCGCAGTTAGAAGATTTATTAATCAGATTAGTAACTTCATTTATTTCCTAATTCGAAACTGAACCTGAATACTAGTAGTCCTCCTTGAAATTGCTGATGTTATTGTTGTAGGTGCGGTGAAGATCTTTGCTTAGAATTTATAATATTATCTTTGAAATTTCTCATTGAATACTAAACTGTTTTTAGTACAATTGATAATTTGTGAAAGGTTTTACTTATAAAATCCTACCTAAAATCAGTATTGAAAATAACAGTAAAATATCGGTACGCAAGTAATTTAGGAATATATAATGTAAGTATTTCACGAATGTAGAGATGGCTGTTATCTCAATACTTTAAACTGATTTAAGTCAAACAGAACCTATATATAGCTCCAAATTAATTTTCTCTGCCAGTTGGTCATCAAAGACGTTATTGTGTGATGAGCACAGATGTTTGTATTTCTGGGTTTGTGTGTTTTTTAAATATAAAAGTATTTATATATGTAATTCTACGTATTAGTATCATTGAGTAACAGCCATATCACAAGCAAAGCATAAAATAAGATGTACCTAATTATATTGTGTGGATGACTCTGGTGCCCGGTAAAACTCGCAAGAGTTTATGTGGTATCTAAAAATAATAATCCTAATGTATAATCTTGTATCCAAATAATAAATAAATACTTTGCTTACTTTGGGGTTAGATCAATTCTTGTAATTTGTCCATTAAAAAAATAAAAGACGGTTTACTCTATGAACATGATCATGATTCTTGTACAATCAACGGCTATCTTTGACATAAATACTACAAGAATTGTATCAATTCACTCACCTGATGTTCTACAATCAAAGATATGTCATTCATATCTGATAGCTTCACAAAAGAGTCAGAAAGCGAAATTGGTGTCGGATGATCTAAGTACAATAACAGACAGAAAAACTACAGATTTACGTAAACATAACCGCCTTTTATTATCTGTGAAGTTCGATTGTGGTTTAAACTCACCCCTCCGCCCATTCACTGAGGATGATTGATCTACAGCAGATTGACAGTTTTTTTATAAAACCACCCGAGGGCTGGCACCAGCGAGCGAATATTAAAGGCAATTGTTGTTTAATTTTTACATTGGAAGGGCGATGCGTTTCGAGTGTTGTATTAATGTTTTGATAATAGTAGTATCCGTTCAGCTCATATTTCTCATTCAGAGTGCGTGGGACTCACCCGCCGCCCGGTGATTTCATTACGCAGGGAGTTGCTTGAATTTTAAACGGGTAATGAAGTCCGTTGGTACACCTTGTCTTACTTTAAATTCTCGGATCAAATACAATTATTCTACTAGATACAAAAATTTTAATAAATAGATCCTATTTGATTAGCTTTTAAAGGTGGCATTTTTTTATATCATATGATAGCAAACAAGCAGATGGGTCTCCTGATGGAAAGAGACCACCATCGCCTATAGACACCAAATATGTTAACGGAGCGTTGCTATCCATGTGGCGGGATGTTGATGCCTCATGTATAAGTTTACTGGCTACATAACTCTCCAAACTAAAACACGACAATGACAAGCATTGAATTTGTTGCGGCAGGAAAAGGTAAGGGCGCGTTGGTACTAGACCCAGACGAGACGTAGAACTTTACCACCTAAGAGTCACGATGGTAGTGATACGTATAGCCAATCGTACGTCTTTTATAAACTGCCTGGCCAGATGACCTATTTTTCAATACGGTCTGAACCAATACGAGGAAACAGAAACACGACCATGAATGGTTGGAATTTGAATTTTGGAATAACGCTGTTGCGGTCGAAATCAGTTAGACCGAATCCGTATAGCGGGATGGTAATGGCACATGCATTTACCAGCTACCTTACCCTCCAAAGCGGAACACGACAATGACAAGCATTGACGCTATTGCAACAGGAAAAGGTAATGGTCCCAGACCCAGACGAAACGTTGCAGAACTTTACCAATTAATAAATTAAAACAAATCACTACATAGTATAAAAAAAGTCGCTTTCCGCTGTCTGTCCCTATGTATGCTTACTGCTTAGATCTTTAAAACTACCCAACGGATTTTGATGAGTTTTTTTAATAGATAAAGTGATTCAAGAGAAAGGTTTATATTATGTACATTATAATCCGTGCGAAGCCGGGGCAGGTCGCTAGTAATTAATATTAATGTAATATGCATACAACATACGTATTATAACATAGTCCAATAGCGCCTAAGTATCTATTATGTATAGGTATAATCTATGGTCTCGACTGAAATGATTATCTATCTGTACAAATATGTAATAAAAGGATAGAAAAATAATTCCTGTTCCTAAAAGATTTTTGAAAAAATTTAATTGGGTTGGTTAAGGGATCGATAACAAAAGCGAAAAAACTAATTATTAGAATTTTTGTCTGCTCGTCTGTTAATTTGTCCGTCAATCACGCAAAAACTACGCGACAGAAATTAATTACAGGGATTCGACCACATTGTATGGACTACTCGGCTCTATGTGACCATTAACTCAGTTGTTTATTGACTGGTATTTCATAATATGCTTGATATGTAAACAAAATTATTTATAATAAAAAATAGCAGGAAAATTAAAAAAATATTTCATATTGAGCATGGTAAAAGTTAAAATATTTACGTTAATTACTATGGTTTTATTTTTTAATTAAGTTAAAATTCCAGTTCTTAAAATAGCACCATCATTTTTTGTACCTACATAAAATAATGATTTTTTGTAAAAATAGTTTTTAATAAAGCGCATGGTCATTCAAAGCCTGTGGTGGACAATACCCTTTGGTATGGTGATAGCTAGAGAGATAGAGCAACTATAGGGTAGTTTTTATCCTGGGTTCAGTTCCAGTAGGAGAAATTAAAAAAATAATTCAGTTTCTAAATGCTAATTACGCACAATTTGTATACATCTACGCGAGTGGAGTCGCAAGCAAAAGCTAATTAATAATATATTAACCACATAATATTTTAAATATTCTTTATACTTCTGAGCAGCTTGCTTTTGACATGGCGGCTGCTGTCGTTTTTACATCCCCATTCGGACAATGATTATTGCTATTCGATAGTTTAACACAATGTGCCCACTGATCCTCATTGATCGCCAATTACTGGACATTAAGTACCTTAAACGCTTTCATATCCGCTATTTGTGGCAACAAATCAATACCAAAAAAATCACAATGGACTGTTAAAGATTTCTATTCAATATTGTTGGTGAGATTTTATTCGTTTATAAGCTTGTTTTTTCGAACATGGCAACAATAGGTCGGGCCACAGATTAGAGTGGCAGTTTTCGGCGGCACTGCATAAGTATTGTGGGGTCAAAAACGGTATTTATATTCGCAATTTTTTGGTTTTTGTTCCTGATACACCAGGTTTTTAACTCACTCTAACAAAAAAAGGAGAGTTATGTTTTTGCCCATGTATTTTAATCGCCTCTGTAATCTAGTGGTCTGGTGTCGGTGTTGACCACATAAGGTCCCAGGTTCGATTACCGGGTCAGACAATTCAAAAAGTGTGTTTTTTCTGTTTTCTGATAAAAACAAACGGGATTGGATAAGTGCCCGGTTGGCGATAGGTTTGCTACCTATCACATTGTGGGATCGAGTATCTTCGGCTAATCGTGGGTGCACTGGTTGAACCTCAGCCTACCTCTTCCGGGATAATATACGTAAAGAAATTTTTTAATGTATTTTTTAACCTAAGTTCCTTTGTAACTTCTACATGGATCGACCGATTTCAATAACAATCAATTAACCAGTAAAGACCCATTACATATAAAGTTAACAGAATTGTAATTAGTTCACTCTAATCAACTGCAAGTATTTGTTTTTAAACTAATAAATATATCATAAGATATTAAATATATCACAACTTATCAAAAGATATTACACCAGTCAAATGTACGGATTACATATTATATTGGGAGCACTTCATAGTGCGCCAAACGATAAGATTCACTATAAGACAGATAATCTTAAGTTCATCAAAATAGTATTACAATACACACTTGGTGTCTTACAATAAACGTAAGTAATAGGATTTCAAAAGATATCAAAGCAAGAGTCTAAGTCACATTATGGACTCAACTATTGGGTGCATAACAAGGTGTGCATCGCGGATGCGCAAGCGCACGCGCCACTGCGCTTATTGTCACGCCGGTCACGCTCATTGTGCGCTTGAGCACACGAACACACATTATTGCATTTTTATTGCGCATCTTCAGACCTTTGTTGGTTTTGTTCAGTATTTTTTATTTGTTTTTTATAGACACACGTCAGAGCACGATGTATGTGTTCACGCTGTAATACGTCTATGATTCTTTTATGAATGCGTGCCGACAATTGTTTGATACAATGCTTACAATATTCGGAAACAAAATTGAAAGGAGCGACCACCTCGCCAGTGAATCAAAAAAAATGATCTAGGAGGTGTGCATTTTTTTAATTAGGATGAGTCTGGAGTAGTTGGTCAAATTAAAATAAAACACACTTTATGTAATTGTTATTATTATTTTAAATTTCCCTTTGGTTATTAAACTATCTAATTTATAACAAAAATCTAAAAATATGAAACCTTAAAATATACTCGTAGTTTTAATCATGCCTTGCAGTCTTCCCTGGATTAGTATGCAAAAGGATGGGAAAGACGGCTTTAGTGTAAAGATGGAGTTAGCGAGTAAGTTGGATGGAAGGTTAATTTTAACAATTTTATATTTTTTTGGTTTTATTTTTTTTTTCAAGAGAGTTGGATAACTTGAAATGAAATGAAAAATATTTATTTGCAAGAATATGGGTGTTACAAGTTATTATAATTTAATTGAAAGTTACCAACATATTCTACCAAAATATGGTGTGCAAATATTTAAAAATTTAAAAGTCGATTTCTTTAAAATTACTACCGGATCGGAACGCGGCCACACAATTAAAAACATTTCGACATAACTTCGAGATTTTTCAACCAATCATTTTTTGACCTTCTGCAATATTGTAGTACTTAAAAAAATCGTT
>DWBA01000327.1:0-14199 GCA_018236825.1 Apodemia zela | reverse complement strand
ACGATATACATTTTTACCAATATTCACTTTTTTACGTAAAATATTATTTAAAGTATCAATTAATTATTCATTTGGCTATATCAGTACTTAGCAAAGAATATATTAAATAATCAATCGTAATTTAAACTTTCACTGTCTTATAATTTTTTTATAATCGTCAAAACAAATTTTAAAACTGCTCTACTGAACAATAGCATTTTTGCAGAACCGACATTGTTAATAGGGACCATCGAAATATGTTTTTTATTGTATACTGACTGCACGCCCCGGCTTCATACGAGTGGTGCACCTAATGGAACTAATAAGACAAAATCTTCAATTTACAGAATGACCATGTAGTGAAAAAAAAAGTTACAAATTTTATTTGTCAGTTGTTTTTGTCAAGATATTAAAGATCTTCTGTCTTACTTACAAATTTACTTTTAATATTCTGAGATTTAAAAAAAACATAAAATTTTCAAACTTTTTTTTATACAAACCTTCTCTTGATAACAACGAACACAATAAAACAAGAATTTTACAATTTGGTACATTTATTTCAAAGTTGTGCGCGCACGCGGTATGATTTTTTTTTAAGAACTGCTTCGAGAACGTGATGCGAGTTTGAAGGGGAAAAAGATTTGGTGAAAAGGAACGGTAAGAACTGTTCACCGCTCCGCTAGTGCTGCACTCTGGCGTGAAAAAATTGCAGTATTATCTCCCATTAAGATAAGAAATGCAGAAAAGCATTTCTGAAAACACGGCATTATTATTGTTGTAACCGCGTGTTGATCCTGGCTCCGGGATCCGGGCTTTCGTTATATGCGAGTCACTACCATCGTGGCTACTAGGTGGTAGAGTTCAGCATTGTCTCGCCCGGGTGTGGTGCCAACGCCTTTCCTATTCCTGCCGCAATAGCGTCTGTGCTTGTCACTGTCGTGTTGCGGTTTGGAGGATGAGGTAGCCGGTAAACTTGTGCATGTGGCATTAAGACCTCGCCACAAGATAGCAACGCACAATTAACATTGCTGTCTATAAGCGATGGTTGATTCTTTCCACCAGGGGACCCACCTGCTTGTTTGCTATCTTATGATATAAAAAAACTGTTTATAAGCAGATTACGTGTTTCCCTGTGTTGATCCGGGCCCCTTTTGAAGAGTAAACAATCTACCGTTCTCCCATGCAGTTCGTATAAGGCGAACTATTGACTATAAGAGTCACTGCCATCGTGACTACTAAGTGGTAGAGTTCTCTAATATCTCACCCAGGTCTGGTACCACCGCCTTACCTATTTCTGCCGCAAATTTATTTATTTATTTATCCATTTACATTTAAAACTATTTTAACAGGTTGCCCTCATTCAATAGTGTAGTCATTATAATATAACAAAAAACATTTATAAAAAAAAATATAAAAAAGATGATCTACAGATGCTTGTCACTGTCATGTTCCGGTATACAGGGTAAAGTAGCCTAACTTAATGTGGCATTACCATCCCGTCACTCGGATAATAGCGGACAATTATTAAGATCCTTGGTGTTTTTAGGCGACGGTTTTTTCTTTTCACCAGTAGAGCCATCTGTTTGTTTGCTGTATTTACAAACATAGACTTCTTGTAGTGATATCTACTGGGTTTATAATATATTATTTTACGAACACAGTTTGTATATCTTAAACAATAGCATGTTGATGACGCTGACGCGAACATATATAATTTTCCCCAACCAAAAATCGTCTAACGCGGTTAAATAAGTGTTTACGTTAAAAAAAGATAGTGTGTAGCGATAAATGGGTATGTAGTAGTATACTGACGTCGTGTGCCGGCGGCGGGCTGGAGCTGGAGGCGAGGCTGGAGAGCGAGTGGTGGCGGCGTAGGTCGCACTCGCTGGGCGTGTCCGAGTCTGACAGCCGCGACGTCGACGTCGACGGCGGCGACAGGTGCTCGCCCTCAGCCTCCTCCTCGCGGTATCGCTGCAACAACCACATTCTACTAGACATGGATTTTATTGATGACTAGCACTTTTTTTATTATAGTATCTACAAGCATACGAGTAAGTGGGCCACCTGATGGAAAGCAGTCACCACTGCCCATGGACATTTACAAAACAAAAAAATTGTTGCCAATGCGATGTCGGCTTCTGAGAATGATGTTGACCCTCCTCTTAAAAATTCCAAAACGTTCAGATGCAAAAGTTATTATTTTGACATTACAAACATAAACTTCATATTTTATATGTATAGATCAACAAGTATACGGTTATATTAAAATATATATTATATTATATTAAAATTTGTTTTTAAATCATTTAACTCATTCAACATATTCAATAAAATTTAAAAAAATATTTTTAAATTTTATTTATTTAATACTTTATTGTACACACTTAAAAAAGAAATACATAAAAACATATTTAAACAAAATAGTAAAATAGGCGAGCTTATCTCCAATAAAAGAGATTTCTTCCAGCTTATCCGAAGAAGTGAAAATACAATAATCGAAACAAAAATTTTATTATAATAATATTTATTATAATAGTATATTATATTAAAAATTATTTTTAAGACATTCAACTTAACTCATTAATATTAATTTTTAATCTAGACGTTTAACCAAAATCTATTTATCAATTTATAGTTAAGTGCCTCATATAGTCTAGCGGTTTTTCTGTTCGGCTATCCTTTAAAATCGAATTTCAATAGCAGCTCGGAGTCTGGTGGTAGTGTGCCCACATCAGCGTTGCTTGCTTGACGAAGTTCTGAAACGAATCGAGCCAGATTCCGTTCAAACCCCAGACCAACTGCGTTTCTGCTAATCATCTCGTAAAAAGGCAAGTAAACTAACTAAAACTGTACCAGAGTTCTGCAATGTCTCGATTGGGTTTTTAAAGTTAGGTTTGAAAGTGAGACTAGCGATGTTTAATCGCAAATCAGTTGTATATATCGTTTCACCGTATACTAACAAATAAAGTAACAATTAAAAATAATGTCCATATATGTACTTACATTATAACTAGATGAATCTTCGTGATGCTTTAGAATATACCAATTTGGTTCGTGATTCATAATAATGCTATCTAGGTCTAAGAGTACTTCTCCGAGGAAATCATTTGGGCCAAATCTGTTTAAGTCCCAAACTGTTACCTGTGGTAAAGGAAAATAATTGTAAATTCTTACGTCACTAAATATATAATTCGGTAAATATTTATTGAGGTTGTCTTGTACATTAGCTTACATTTTGTCGAAGAAGTATCATTAACTTCAGAAAGAGACTAAATTAGCCTTAGTTTACTATCATGATTGAACTAGTTTATCAATAAGATCCTAAACATCTAAAATGCCCCACATTACGCATAATCTAGCTTGTATGTAGTAGCTCTATCCATTCAATATTACGCATTTGCTATGAGATAATTTTGTATATTATAGAAAAAAGTCACACATTAAATGTCTAAAAAATCATAATTAAAAACTCCTGATTATTGAGAAAATGTATCATTTTTTTATTTTATCTGTAGGCGTACGAGTGAGTGTGCTACCTGGTGGAAAGTCACACACACACAGTCACACACAGTGTGCTACGGGTGGTGCACATGGCCATTTGGAGCACAGAAAGTGATGCTGGCTTTTGAGAATTTTGTTGACCCTCTAAAATCCCAATATCAAAGCTAAAAAGAGCGTAGAATAAGGTGTTCCAGAGTTTGTCTGTTCGTATAAAAAAATTACGAGCAAATTGAACATTCGTAGATGACCAATCATCAATATGGTGTGTTTGGAATCTCTCATTATGGCGTGTAGTGTAGGGTCTAAATTAAATAGCTCATCACAACAGTCTCCACATAGAGATCCAATGTCTCTACGGAGACTAAGCGTTTAAGATGAAAACATAGCAAAATAATCTGCCAAGTGCATGTCACGCGCACTTGGCCGTTTATTACCACTTATACACGCGCAATGAACGTAGTTGCTCATCACAATAATTCTTATTGTTTCATACTATATATGAATGTTTATTGTATTTTATTTAACGCCAATGAGGGGTATATTCGCACTACAGGCTCACCGCCTGTTATAAGTTGGTCGACTATTACTAGTAAACTTGTAAAGCCTGCTTAGCCGTGATAGCTTTCCTTTTAAATTCATTACATATACTACTACCGTAAATTTTTCACTCTCTTTCTCTAAAAAGCTCTCAGGAGAACTTAATAGTTAAAATGCTTCTTTTTAAATTATAAATTACGCTTTATTAAATACCTACCTATCCATCGTCATCTTTAATGAGTAATGACAAACAAAAACGAACGGTCTCAACCCTAGAATAAATTCGATTTTTTCATTACAAATTATCTGAAATGGTTAAGCCAATACATGTGTTACTAACAAAGTGGTACTAAGATGGAATTACGGAATGTCTCATCCGAGTTTGGAACCTCCGCTTTACTTATTCTATACACACGGATAGCAACACATTGTTAAAATCGCTGGTGTCTATAGGCGATAGTTATCTCTTTCCTTCAGGAGAATCATCTTCTGGTTTGCTATCTTATGATATAAACATTTTTTTATCACACAGAACACTGTGATTTATTTACGATTTATAATTGTCTATTAAACTCCTATCCTAAAAATGAATAAAATTATTAATTCCATTTGCCCAAGAGCTCCAAAAACTTTTATTTTGTTGGATATACTTTTTTCTATCTCATATGTATATATAGCAATAAAATATACCTATGTCATAATATCCCGAATATTATGAAATTATAGATATATTTTTAACATTAACTAACACACGTTCCACAGGTAGATTGAGATAAAGTTTCTGTCAATAGGTGTACCTTTGCTTATCATATTTGTTTATCTATAATTAATCGGAAGTAATTCTTACCTCTAAAGTTCGTTTTTTGATGTCAGTAATTCTTATCCCACAATATACAAATGTTTGGTTCCACCGTGGTTCCAGTGTATTCGCCAAGGTTTTGGTTCTGCGTTTGCTCTTTTCGCTTTTATCAGGCAGAAGGAATATTTTTGAGTATGGACACCGCAGGGAGCCATCGGCTCTGGGACTGAGACCGCTGGCTGACACCACGGTGACCAGCAACTGTAGGGCAGCCACGTCGAAGTACACTTTTAACTGTAATAAAACAGTCAAGTTATTTTATATACAAACTTAAAATTACTATCATCATGCTGATTTCCAACAGGGTAGGAGGAACAAAGTGAAAGACAATAAATGATAGGCACCCAATTCACGTAACAAAACGTCCATCAGTCGAAGCGCTTAAGGAATCTTACTACGACGTGGCATAATGTGTCAGAAAATTTGTAGGGCATTAAAGGTCTGGTACCACCGCCTTACCTATTCCTGCCGCAATAGCGTCAGTGCTTGTCACTGTCGTGTTCCGGTTTAGGGTGAGGTATCCGGTAAACTTATGCATGTGGCATTAAGACCTGGCCACAAGATAGCAACGCACGACTAACATATTTGGTGTCCATAGGCGATGGTTGACTTTTTCCATCAGGAAAACTGTCTGCTTGTTTGCTATCTTATAATATAAAAAAAAATCATGTGGCATTACCATTTTTTGTAAAAAATAACAACATTTTTTTTATTGCATCAAAATTTACAGTCATTGTAGAACAACAGCTTGCCTTGTGTTTTATTTATTTTTAGTTATTAAGATAAATATATTTTTAATTTTTACAGTGTCGTAGCCGAGATTTAATTTTGTTAACTTTTATCATTGAACTAACCCACAAATTTATTAAAAAATGAAACTAGTACATATGTATTCCGAATATGCTGCGTTTCCCTTGACGTCATATATTTTATTAGATGAACTATAGCTGTACCCTGCGCACGTTGCTGCGCCAACGTCTATAAAGGAACAGACAAACATTCATTTTTATATATCAAGAAGATATATTCAATAGATGATATGTGTAAATGTATGTTATAATGTCATTACCTGTATTCGACCGGTGACATTTGTGTTATAGTGATTGTGCCGAGCTCTTCTCCTCGTGTGGACATCGGGGGAACCCGGTGACGTCACCAAAACGCTCGGCTTTTCACAACCACCCATTATTTCTGTGTAGACTTCTGGCCAAATATAAAATAAGTTTAATTTCTTTTATGATTTAAAAGCAGCAAAATTTGTAACTTACGACTCTCTAAAACACTTTCAAACAAAAACAAGAATTATATACCTACTTAAAAAGCCTAAGTATAACTAAAAAGGCAAAAATCTGTAATATATATACTTTAACCATTGCTTCTTAGTCAAAAACCTATACTATTCCTAAGTTTCCTTGTAAAATTTAAAAAGTCAATTAAGTAGATTATTTTAATTTATTGTATTAAAAATAAACATTGCGTAATTTTTCATCTTTTAATATTATCTACTAATGATATTAATACGAAAATATGTGTCTATATTTTAGTTATCCCTTCACGCTGAAACGGCTAGACGGATTTAAATGAAATTTTTATGAAGTAGCTAGACGGATTTCGAAGAAATTCTTTTGAAACGGCTAGACAGATTTGTGTGAAATTCTTATGAAACGGCTAGACGCATTTGTATTAAATTCTTACGAATTTGTATTAAATTCTTACGAAATTCTAGACTGATTTGGATGAAATTCTTATGAAGCGGCTAGAAGGATTTGAATGTAATTCTTATGAAATGGCTAGACCGATCTGGACGAAATTCTTATGAAAGGGCTAGACGGATTTGGATGAAATGATTATGAAAAAGATAGATGAATATGGATGAAATTCTTATGTAACAGGGTCAATAACGAGGTTTAATAAAGAGGCTCCTTTTTTATATGAGGATAGCAAATGATGTTAATGACGTGGTGTTATCCGTGTGGCGGGATGGCAATATGGCATACTTTTACCGACTACCTTACTTTCCAAACCGGAACACAATAGCAATTGATCCTGTTTCAGCAGGAATAGGTAAAGTGCTGTACCTAAACCCGAGTGAGACGTTGTAGGACTCTACTATATCCAGTAGTCACAATGGCAGTGACATGTTTAGCCAATCGACCGCCTTCTATGAATGCCTGGTAGAAAGGCAGATGGTCTATTCATCAAAAGTGGCCCCAATCAATGCGGGAATTTTGCGGCGGGCGGGAAAAAATACATTGTTTACCATTTACTAACCACGCAGCGCAGAGCTGGGACGCAGATAATTTTATGTAAAACTAGCCACCCGCCCCAGCTATACACGTAATAAACTTTAAAAACTTTCCCGTACGATTTTTGAAGATTTTCCTTTATACCTTGTCCTGACATTAACGAACACACTTAAAAAATAAATATCCAATTTAGTGCATAAAATTCCGAAGTTATGCTGGTACAGACATTTTGGTGATTCACTTTTAACCCTGTTTATAGATTATTTTACCGAATTTGGGTTTCTTAAATATCCACCTCCCAACTAGGCAGTATGTAAAAGTCTAACAAGGGCCGATTAAAGCTCAATTATACCTGCAGTCACTGCTATGGTGACCACTGAGTGGAAGCGCTCTGCGACTATTTATATGGTAACATATCAATGCTTTACTTATTCCTAACTTTATGCCAGCTCGGACGATAGAACATCCAATTAGCTTGATAACCCTGACTCGCCTATACAAGCATTTATATATCGTCTATACCTTTGTTTGCTATCTTATGCTGTTTAAAATGTAGGTCACTGTATTTATTACGGCGCCAAGTTTTGCTTATTATTATTATGATGAACTACGGTCACATGAGAGTGTTACTTGAATCTTGTAAACATTCAGGTATACCTTTATGAGCTCGCCAGGGTTGAGCCGATGTACGTGACGGTGCAAGTGGACGAGACACCACAAGCTCCACATGAGAGTCGTGCTTGCTGTTGGCGACTATAGCTGCCACTTCTTCCGAGCTTCTGCCTTGGAGTGGCATTCCATTCCATTGAAGCACTTCATCACCTTTGTGAAAATATTTAGCAGTTATGTAATGGCCTACTAAACAGTTGAATGAATTTTGTGATAAAATTTTTTTCGAATATGACGACATTCAAGATGCGCAATAGTAGTCGATGCGTTTGGCCAATCGTAAGCATCTTACAAACTGCCTGATAGGCAGCTAGAAATACAACAGTTCTATCCTGCCATATCACAAGCGCTTGCTATTTTACTCACGCAACCCTGCTCTATAGACATTATTGAAAGCTTAAGTAAAAAGCTTTTCCAAATTTCTACTAATTTCGAGTTTAATTACTTCTACCCCACTCCTAAAAAATCTGGGTTGGTACCTATGCCGTTGGCGACGTATAATGTGCATGGCCCATAAACTTTCTCCACGATAAAACTACGAGTATGCCAAATTTCATTAAGACCTAACAAATAGTGTTTGAATTTAGCGATTTCATATAGGCAAATAATTCCATAATGCAAATAGACATTTTTATATACACCTTAGCCTTTGTACATATAACATGTACTCGTAAATGAGCGAATTACATTTTTTCGGTCTTCAGGTGTCGTTTATCAGAAAACAATTCGGTCTCAAAGGTACGTGGGAATTTAAGGTCCCAAAAAGAACGGGTTTTTAGAATGGGTTTTTAGAGCTCATCTCTATAAGGCTTAGCTTAACGTGACTTTCTACCTACTTAAAGATTGATTTAGGATATCTAAATTATAATCTACTAGCGACCTGCCCCGGCTTCGCACGGATTATAATATACATGTATCATACATATAAATCTTCCTCTTGAACCACTCTATCTATTAAAAAAAACTGGATCAAAATCTGTTTGGTAGTTTTAAAGATTTAAGCATACATAGGGAGTTATGGACAGAGAAAACGACTTTGTTTTATACTATGTAATGATGTCTTTTTAAATAATATTTTTGCTTACCTATTTTAAGCTGCCCTTCTAAGTCCGCTATGGAACCCTTTTTCACTTTTTCGACAATAGCACCACGTGTTCCATCTGCGAGTATCTTCCCTCCAACCACTTTCAGGCCGAGTATCGCTGCAGATGAATGAGAACTACCCTCCACTACACTCTTTCGTAGCACCATATGCCCCACCATTCGAGTTCCGTCCGCTGATACTTGCCAGCTCAGTGGGAACTGTTTATTAAGATCTTTAGTTAAGAAAATAAAATAAAAATTGAAATTTTATATACATAGCTACACTGGCAAGAGGCGTGTCGCGAGTAAGAAGGTGCACATTCAGTACCTAAAAGACGACTCATGCCTGCCAATGCTATCATGCCAAACAGCCAAACAGAAGGACGAATAAAACACGAACATTCTTATGTTAAACATTATCACCTATATTTTAAAATTCTTCTACTTGCCGATTATAATAAATCTTTATGCTACAGTGATTTTAATGAAAATATAAATCGACGAACTACTTTATTGAGACATCACATTATTGTTTGGTAATGTTCTTTAAGATATCTAAATTAATACGGGATTTCGATTAGTTTTGAGTTAAACAAGGAAAGCTTATACCGTTATTAAGTATGCAGTAAAGATAATACCTTAGGGCAGTCGCCCCTGTTCGAATCTTCACTGGATGTGAATGTGCTAGACGTATCGATGCCAGAGTCTTTAGTAGCAGAATCCTGGCTAGTCTGCCTTTCAGGCTCCCAGCGTAATGAGGCCCAGTCGTGGGGGGCACCAGAAGCATCACGACCGCCTCGAGGAAAAGTAGCCGCCCCTTCATGTCCGTCGAACCGGACCGTTTTTTTTCTCCTCTCAGTGAAGCGTCTATTGTCAGAGGAGTCTTCCCACAGATAAGCACTCTTATAAACAGCGCGATCTGAGCGAGGGCCTTCGTCCGGAGCATAAGGTCGCAAGTATGCGCCCTCGCTATCGTCGCGGGCGCGCCATCGGTAGTCAGTGACAGAGTCGAAGCTCCGTCCAGTAGTTGGCGCATTTCTTGTCGTATCGAATGCACTGCGCACCTCTGGTATATAAGAGGCCGGTGAATGGTTAGTCAAATTGTAATAATTGTTTGCAGCCACGCTGGTGCTACGCAGGTGTGAATGCCGTAGGGATGACGCCTCAACTTGGCCTAAGAATAATATCGTATCAATAGTAGTAATTCGATTAGAATTGAGACCGTCACGACTAGCGCGCCCGCACGCGCCCGGAACCAACTTTTGAACAAAATTTAACTATCAAGTGGCTCCGTTACTTTCACGTCGTTAAGAACATTTTACGATTTTTGGCGTTATAGAAATACTCGCAATTGAAGCAGTGATCTCGCACAAGCGGAAAGAATGTGTGACAATTCATCAAGTCAAACAATAAACAACAGTAAAATAATAAAGACAACCACAGTATCTAAAAAAATCGTAATTGTATCACTTCTTTTCGCCCAAACATGCGTTGCTTGAACCATATTAGAATAAAATTATTATTTAACATAAATTCTTCATAAATATTACAAATAGAAAAAAAACAAATAAAAAATTGCATAATTAATTTCAAGCAAGAATATTAGGTTAAATATAAAATAATTATAATAAAAAAAATCGTTAAAAATGTAAATAAAGCTCCGAGAAGTCATGCTACAAGATGGCAGAGTGGAATTTATAATATAAAGGATATATAGGTTTGGTTCAAGCAGGAAGTATTCAGATAGATGTACATATTTATTTCTAAATATTCACATTAAATTCATAGATTTCCATGTACATCTATCTCGACGACTTAAGTGAATACACTGTATCATTAGAAACGAATAGTCAGAGATCTAATAAGATGAACAGCGATCATAGTTAGCCGACCAGAGAAGTAGTTTAACAGACGGTTAACGAACAATAACAAACTGAAACATCTAACGTCAGCACATTTTACAACGCATTTCTCCCGTAATACGCCCTCTCACCGATAAGAATTTTCTCATTTTGTCATCTAACAACGCTTGACGCTGGTTTCTGGTGGCACCGGGACCGCTCCTATCTCTATTACCTGCGAACAGTTGAGCGTGGTGAGGCTTCGGATAACGCGTTGCGGAACCGGGCGTGTAACGGGGACGCGCAAGACGTACGGAACATAAAACATAAAACGTATGGTTAATGCACCGTTGGTGATTTTCAAATTATTGTCAGGTATCTTTACCTGAAAAAGACAAGTGTTTGAAAAAAACGTAGGACTAACATTGATCACTCGGTACTTACACGTTTCATACACACTACATGAACAGACATGATATAAATTGAAAACACAAAATATGTTTATGTACCTATGGACAAGTTTAGGTGCTCTACACTATTTAATGAAACATATAATGTTGTAATATGCATTCCTTTGTCAATTTGTTTCCCCTGAAACTACAAAATAACTACATCGACTAGTAGAATCATTACCTCGCACGGAACACCTTAACTTTATCAGACATTTGTAATTCGAATCAATATAATGTGCATGTATGGGGGTCCTAATTACTAATAAAAGTATTGTAAATGCGTTCTGTGTTGTGTAGCTGTGTGTAGTGATACAAACAAAAGTTGATGGACAGGATTGTGATGACATATTAGGACAGGACAGAAACGGGAGAGCGTGCTTACTCACCACGGTCACGATACTCGTCGTTCTCGTCGGAAACACATTCCGGTACCTCGTCGTCGGAGGAGGATGATCGGGGTGGTAATGGAGGATGAGTGCCTTGCATATGTGGTAACGGCAGTAGTTGCGCAGATACGGGTGGTAGATGTGCATTCGTTTCCTCGACGCCGTACGCCGCTTTTTGTCTTGGATGCACGAGATGTGGATGTGTTCGAGCGAGCCCTTCTAGTTCTCCGTAGCACCGTGTTTCTTGTTGACTGTATTGTCGACGTAAAGCACTTCCTGATCTTTGAAGCGGCAGATTTTCTTTCTCTGCAGCACTATGCGCTCTCTCTAACTTTGGTCTTTTATCAAACGAACCATCAACTTGCGATGGCAGGCCGCGAAGGTCGGCTTCCATACGCCATAACACAGAGTCGTGACCGGTGCTTTTATGAATCCATTGTCCAGTTTTTGATAACAGCTCTTGTTTTTTGCGACATAGTATGCATACCCATATAACCTGTAAGTGAATGCTATCCTAAATATACATTAAAATGGTGAACATGCACTTACGAAAATGACTTGTATACAATAATCGGCAACACTAGGTATATCAAGTTACAGTAAGTCGTGAAAATATTTTGTAAAAGTTCGTTCCTATTGACATGTTCGTTTCGTTCATTCATGTAAAAATTGTATTGTCTTGTCTTTGCGATAACCCAGTAAGTAATTAACTAAAACGCAAAAGAAAATAAACCAGAGAATATAATTTTTGTCCTAAAGAAAAAAATAAAGAATATCCCACTTACTCTAGATTAAACTGAGATTTAAAATCGAAACAAAATTTTATCCTGCTTAAATTTGACCCTACAGGCAATCACTATTAGTGATATGTAAATCTTGTTAATTCTCACATTATCAAAGAATAGTTATAACTATCAAATATATTTTAATATGCTTCAAATATTATTTTCACGCTTTCATCACAAAAAATTGCACACAATCATTACTTTAGACACTGGTTTTTGAATTTGGCTGTCTATGACGTAGAATATATTGTAGTGCAATGGCGTGAATCGTGGCTGTGAGAGAAAAGGCTTTAAAAGTTTGAAATTAGCAAAAGCATGAAAACTGCTTAGTGCTTGAGAAACACTTACCTTATTCGAACGAAGTGTGACTTTTCCTCCACAACGAGCGCAACACCTGACACGACAGTAGTGGCAAGAGTGACCAACCCCGTCAGCGAATTTTGTTTTTAAACATATATGACAAGTCGCAGCAAGCTCCTCCCCAGCAGCTCGATGCAATTCGTTTCTAGCACGAATAGTCTGCTCAAGAACCTTTACTTCATCTTGTTTGCGCCTGTAAGATAATAACTATGTTTTAATCTCCTACTTTGATAGTAAAGGAAGGAAATTAATATGTAATAGTATACAACAATGTCGATGAGTGGAGTTGTAGATTTAAATTGCAACCTATATATTCAGCGTATCGCTGTGTATAAGCTGTTTGGCGTTGTAGAAACCATTTTTGTCCAGGTTTCCACCAGTTAAAAAGATTTTCCGACCGTCCTCTTGTATTATTTGGCTTACTGTTTCATTAAATGTTCCTTTGTTAAGGGAATTCCCTTTTTAGCCTAAGCGTTAATCACCAAGTCCAGTGGCGGCGCTAGGCGTCAGCCACGTCGGCGACCGCTGACGGCCTCGCGCTTAGGGGGGCCTCGCAAAAAAGCGTACGCGTATATACGAAATATACGAAATATTAATTCCGTATGCTTGAGTAGTATTTATCCAGAGTTTAACGTTTGATCAGCCAACGACTTCCTATGTAGTACCAATACCAAAGTAGTACATTAAACTTTTTGTGATTAGAAATAAAACTGTAAATTAAACTCTTTCATTTTGTAGTTTAATATTTCACTAGGAAATGAAAAGGGCCTCGCAAAATTGATCTCGCCGACGGACGTTCACGTTTGGTCTAGCGCCGCCACTGATCAAGTCAATAACTTTTCTTCTTGTGAGTCAAAGTGTTTCTTTTTATATCAAGCTTTTTTATATTAGACAGTAAACAAGCAGATGGTTCTCCTGATGGAAAGAGACAACCATCGCCTATGGACACCAAAGATGTTAATAGTGTGTTGTTATTCTTATGGCAATCTTAATGCCATAAGTTTACGGGCTAACTTACCCACCAAACCGGAACACGACAGTGACAAGAACTGTCGCTATTGCGGCAGGGATTACCTATCCCTGCCGCAATCTGAAATTGAGAAAAATCTGAAATTGAGACACCTGTACAGCGGAAAATGGGACCACCAATTTTCCGCGAGTTGGTCCGGGCTCCTTTCGAAGAATATAATCTGCGCACTGCCAGGAAATTCGTAGGAGGCGAACGATTGGCTATGCGAGTAATTACCATCGTGGCTACTAGGTGGTAAAATTTTAGTAAAATCTATCTCACCCGGGTCTGGTACCACCGCCTTTCCTATTCCTGCCGCAATAGCGTCAGTGCTTGTTGTCACTGTCGTGTTCCGGTTTGGAGGGTGAGGTAGCCGGTAAACTTATGCATGTGGCATTAAGACCCTGCCACAAATAATAGCAACGCACCATTAACATCTTTGGTGTCTATAGGCGATGGTTGACTCTTTCCATCAGGAGACCCATCTGCTTG
>DWBA01000326.1:0-14205 GCA_018236825.1 Apodemia zela | reverse complement strand
TATTTATTTATTTATTCTTTTTGTACACACAGAAATACAAAACAATACTTATATTAAAGAAAAATCATGTACAAAGGGTTTTATTACTTTTTTTGAAAAGGTTATCGACCTGCCTATGATGTGCCGTTTTCGGATCGGGCAGAGTTTTTGTTACACACTGTACAGTGTATAATGAATATTGGTAGTTTTAATTCTTAAAAAGTGATGTATAAATAATATGTAAGTTCCATCGCCATGGGTTGATACGCGCCGAGGAGAAAGTATTGTCTTGTGTTGTTTTTTATCATCAAGAAAGCACTTTCTCTCTGGTGTGCTGACTCAGCTACACATCCGTCAAATACAGCTGCCATCAACATTTATTACTGTCAACGAAGAGACTCACACTTTATCCGAATATAGAAAGAGAAGAACAGGCTCATAGGGTATGTTTAATGATTATCTTGTGTTGTGTCTGTGTCTGTAGTCGTTATGAGTGTGTTTCTCGCTAATATGCTTGCTAGTGACACTATCCCCATAGAACACCAATTTTTTTCTGTAACTAATTGGCTAGACAATTAATTCATTTATTTTTTTCAGAATTTGTTTATACCCAATCAAGATACGGTAAGCCCGTTATTGAATATAATGGTTATAGATTTAACAAGAAGGTGAGGTATACCCAGGGTCCAAAGAGTGTATGGAGTTGTGTCAAAGAACGATCGGCAAACTGCAAAGCTAAGCTTGTTACCATTGATGACACCATAGTACAGTATCATGACATACATTCACATTAAGATATTCAAGTATTAAAATCTAGTCAACATGTTTAAAAATGTGAAAAGTAGGTCCTAAAACTATATTCAATAGCTAATTGGATCTGGAATGACGCCTAGGAAAATGATTTCAGCCGTTTTTCAGCACAAAAAAATTCAGAAGATAAAAAAGTAAGGATTAAAAAATATTTAACTTTTCACACATAATTGAGTTATTTTCTTAATAATATCCTATTATCCTATTTAATTTTCTTAATAATAATTAAGAAAATGAAATAGGAGATTCTTAAAGAAAAGGACATTTTTAATTCTAAAGTTCGTAAAGCCCAATCCCTCATATTTATTTAATTTAAGCCGATGACGTGTGCACGCCGCGGCTTACAAGCGGAACTCGTTTAGTAAATGTTAACAAATCAAATATTGATAAAAATATTGCGGTTTATTTTGAAAAGTTATTTTTCTACCTATTGGACGATTGTTACTTAGCAAAATCTTATTCATGCGCTTCGGGAGCTACACTATCATCGAAGACAACAAAACATTTTCAAGATATTGATCGAATGGATATTCACCTTAATATATATTCAGTGTATGAAAAAACCGTGTCTGATCATTAAAGGTATTGTTTGGTAGCTTAATACAATCATATAATATAAATGTAATTAATTTTGTGGATATAGGCAGATAATTTTTCCCATTTAAAATAAATTAACCTTAAATTATATTTCAAGTATTATTATGGCATCGCAAAATATCGACCAAAAATATTGAAAGAGCGGTTGGCCCGTTTGAAGTCGTAGCGGCCCGACGTCTATATATGACGATTGATTGGACATAGTGTTCTCTGTTTAGAATAGTCTGCAAATTTTAGGAAAATTAAAAGGTATTAATAATATTTTTATTAATATAATAATTTTATTTCTTTTTTCGGATAATTTCATCGACCTACCTATATGTACCTATCGGGTCGGACGGGGTTTTTCACGCACTGTAAAATATACTTGGCTTATCAAACGGTCGAAATAAATTTTAAAGTGTCATAGGAGTCTCTAATTTCACGTTTTTGAACTGGTTAACTAGACTGACTATACCTGCCCGACATGTACTTATATAATATTATATTGTAATGTTATTATTATATGATGTGATGTTACCTGAAAAGAATATAATATTTTGTGTCAAAGTAATTGATTGATTTTCTAAATAAAAATTATTTAAACAATGTTGACTGATGTTTGTCTTCCACTGTTACCCATTGAGATTAATAATGTTTTTTATTATTCTTGTTATGTAAAAATATATACGAAATGTTGTATGTTAGAATGATTTACTATCAAGTCCTAATAATCTACCAAGAAAAAAATCTGTTAAGCGGTTGACATTTAGGCCATTTCTGAAACTTCTCGATAAATTGAAGTATTTTAAGCTTAAAGTAGCAAAAACTATACCTAAAAATCCTGCAGGCCAACCCTGTAACTTCCCGCTAAATTGAGAAGATAAAGCTAAATAAAGCTCAAAGAAAAATATTTTCATTTTCTTCTTGTTCTTAATTTCCCATTTGTATTGTTCCTTTATATAACAATCTAGATGATTTTACATTAAAAATGCTAAACTTGTGATAGAGTACTCGTATCTTTAGACATTCGTTAAAATTGTATTAACTTTGTAGTATTTGTACTTTCAAGTACCTTTTTGCACAGGTTATTTAAAAAGGAGAAGAAATCGAAAGAATCAATCCAGGGAAGAAAGATTAGAGGAAAAGAAATTGTCAGAAAGAAGAATAAAGGAAAGGATAAGAAGTAATCCGAAGCGTTACGAAGAATTAAAAGCTGTCGATAGGACAAGATATCTTCAAAAAAAAGAACAGAAAAAAATAATGCCGATGAGTGAATTGCCACTTAGTGAAAAGATTATACTACGAAAAAGGAATAGAGATAATTTTGTGGCTTACTATAATAGACAAAGGCAAAGGCTTAAAAGAGCAAACGAAAAATGTATTATATCCATTAATTAAAACTGAAAAATTGGATGATTAGATTACTTGAATTGTACACTGGTATCAAACATTTATCGTATCAATGAAAACTTTATTTTCTAAGATAACACTGAAAGTTTCTTATACATGTTGCCTGATAACCAAGTGACAACCAAACATTTTAACTATTGCCGTTTAAAATTTTATAGTTCTCTCAAAATTATCACTTTGACTTTCCGGGTTGACGGAAACGTTTTTCTTAACATTTTTAGTGGTTTGTGTGAGTGAGACTACTAACCAGACAAAAATGACTTGTGTATCAATGAACTGAATTAATAACGTAGCCAAACATTGTCTCCAAGAGTATCTGCTAAATGTGTTACTTTAACAAGGCACACTATATAGAGCTATCGAAAGTGCAGATAAGAAATGATGTCCGACGTTAACGTAAACAGTTTGTATTGCAAAATATAAATCCAGCTCTGTGTACCCATAAAATTTACAGGGGCGCCGCTAATTGCAGTTCAACAGTTAATTATTGAAATTGAAATCAGACAAATTTTAGCAAGGTTTTTCAGATCATTACTCTAGTGTACAGATATCGGTGTAGATGCAAGAATACAAGGTCTGAAATGTCAATAAATTCGGTCTATTTTTTTACATTTCAATCAGAAAAAAAAAATTACTGGAGATTGAATATATGCTAAATATCAAATCGTAGAGAGTTATGCAATAGCCTATTCGAAAGTTTTTATTTGAACTTTTGTCTGCCTCTTCAGGAATAATGATCATGTCTGTATTTGTTAATTTATTTTAAGTCATGTAATGTTGTGGATTACAAGAGTTTTAAAATATTTAAATGTTTGTAGACGTGGAAGTCGTGTATGATACTTCAAGAACTGGCAGGCCAGTGATACAAATCGGAAAATACCGATTTAATTTGTGGAGTGGGAGCCAGGGGAAGTCTCGAATGAGGTGGATCTGTACAAAGGTACACTCTGGGTGCCAAGCTACGTTGGTGACGGTGGATGATGTTATTGTAAAGCAAAGAGATCACAATCATTGACTGGTTCAACATAATCGTGTCTGATTCTCTAAAAACTCATTGTTGGGTGTAAATCTTCCCTCAATGCTTTATCAACATGTTTTATAAACAAGATATTCTGCCGTATCATACGGTGATAGAACGCAAAACGCTATGCGGTGCATGCTAAAATGATAAATTGTACAACAAGCCTTAGGGCGTGGCACGCTAAGTATAAGATTTGTTGGTAGAATAAAAAATATCACGACGAATCTTAGTGTGCTATTCTGGTGCTTAGCTATTCTGGTGATCAACCGCTAGGGTGCAGTAATAGATGACTGGATTACTCATTGTCTGACGATGGCAAAAAGAAGACGGATCTGATTGAATGGCATATTATTACCTGAGCGCAGCAAAAGGACGGGCCGTGTTGTTTATATTTTCATCTTCATCTTCGACTTCAAATGTACCCTTACTATATGGACCGCGTTAGAAAGCAATGTTATCATCAGCAAAATGTCTTCTTGACGAATTTTAAATTTTTGTGACTGTGATGTCTTTTTTAATTAATATAGGTTAATTGTTCATTTTACTACATTAAATTTGAGACATGACTAAAATATAACAAATGTTTGGAAAAGTTCATATGGCTTTTAATGTTATTTAAATTTATAAATATTTTGACCACCATATGATAGATCTCTGGATATAATATTATGTTATTGTATAGTGCAGCTGACTAGCAGGAGTATGGATTTGGAGGCATTATTGCAACTGCAATGTATCAATTCCCAAATATTCACATAATATCAATATCCCCGCCTCAAAGAAAGCAACGTCTTCTTTAGTCATTAATGCCATCGATGAACCCCTATGCTTATTCTTAAATCCTTGATTATTTATAAAAATAATTAATTTAAAATTATATTTATGTCAATGTCAATTCTCACTTTTTGTAAAAACTCGATACTATATGTAGGATTAATAGTCTGATGCTAGAATCTTTCTTTGTGCATGATTCTTAATTTTTATTATTATTTTGTCAATTACAATTGTGATTTGTTTTCCACAGAGGCCATGTTTGCGATGTCACGTTTCGGAAAGCCAGTTTTATTAATTGGGAACTATCGATACAACAAGAATTGTCGAAGCAAGGGACCAAAAGCTTTATGGGTTTGTTCAAAAGTCAAAAGCGCTAAATGTCGTGCTACCCTCATTACCGTTGACAACACTATAATAAAGATAAACAATTCACATAGTCATTAAATTATTATTAAATTATGTTCCATATTATTGTCTGTCTTCAAAAAATTACGTATGTTTTAAGTATATTTATTGTTAAAAGATATAAATCTTTTGACATCCGGGCTCCCTTTGTAGAATAGACCATTTGCCGTTCTGACAGACAGTTCGTAAGAACGATTGGCTATGCGAGTCACTACTATCGTGGCTACTAGGTGGTGGAGTTCTGCATTGACTCGCCCGGATCTGGTACCACCGCGTTACCTATTCCTGCCGCAATAGCGTCAGTGCTTTTCATCGTCGTGTTCCGGTTTGAAGGGTAACTGCTATGTATGTGGCAATAAGACCCCGCCACAAGGATAGCAAATCGCCATAACATCTTTGGTGTCTTTAGGGGATGGTTGTCTTTTTCATATGATATAAAATAAAAAAATATTGGTGCAGTTCAACTCCGTCACTTTGTTTAGTTATTAGAACACGTCCATTATTTAAGGGAGAGTTAAATATCACTTATTCAATAACTTATACATTTCAATTGCTATCGGTAACTATTAGAACATCTTCATTTTGGTCCGCTTTCCCCAAATTATTTAAATACGTTTTAAACGAACTTAACGTTTTAGGTTTTAAGAACTATTTAAATAGTTTGGTGCAAGCGGAATTGAATCTATCTATTAAATCTATCTATAATTAATACCTGAATATGACAGCGGTTCTCTACCATCAAAAGTATTGTTTGACTTGATTTGAGAAGTAATTTTAGTTTTTTTTGACGGTAGCAATACGAACTTAAGTTTTTCCTTATCTTTGATTATGCGTCCTCTTCTTGTCGTTTAATAAATAATTACTTATAGCTAAATAATATATATACTAAACAAAATAATTACTTATAGCTGCTAACTCTCGAAACTTAAATTTGTCTTAAAATTTAAATTTCCATAGGAGAGAGTTAGCAGCTAAAATAATAGTAGTAATTACTTTTTTTAAATAAAAAGAGATTTCTTTTAAAAGTATATATATTATAAATAAATAGAGGTTTAAAATTATAAGGTGAGAATTTCTGGAAAACGATAATAGAGTTTTAATTGTATCTACATTTTACTCGTAAGTTTGTGTTGAGTTTTGGATATAGTTTATGCTTTTCCTAGTCAGTCAGTTTTCATGGAACTAAAATAACAAAAAAAAACTTATCCTTTGTCAAAGTATCAAAAGAAATTTATTCTACTGAAATAATCAACACTTTTGATTAATTTTATATTTTCTCTCGTCATTGTTTGGTAAAACCTTATATCATATTTTCGATAGTATAATATTCACTTGTGCTATTTGACAATCACTTATGTTTGTTTTTCCGTTTTTAAGTACCAGTGTATGGTTATTATTGTGATCTTCAAAATTTGAAAAGGCTTTTAAATTTAAATGCCGAAATCGGTCCACTTGAAATAAATCTAAGTAATTTGTGAAACAGCATAATAATTTATTTCTAACAAAAATAACTTAATTAGTTTCATAGTATGTATGTAATTTTAATATAAAGGGTTCATTGTTTTTGTCAGAAGCACCACGTGATTAATTTTGTTATATATTTGAGGTATGTTTTTATAATTATATAAACTTTGTTTAGTTTTAGTATTTATGTAGTATTTTATTATACTCTAATAACTTTTGATTTTCGTGGACAGCAGCCCGTGCTTAAGCTCTTTGTGTTTTTAATCTAAGCTTTAGTTATAAAATGAACAAAATTCTTAGAGATTATTTACTTAAACATAATTTTAAAAGGCTTAGAAGTTATTAAAAGTTTTTATAGGCGGCATCGCGTGCTTAAGTCTTAGATATAATGTTTTCCATATCTTTGGTTATGTAAAAAATTAACATCTTTTATTTAAGTTACAGAGATAATATTCAAATTATACAGCGACATTTTTAGTTGGCGGCTACATGTGTTTTCTTATTTCATAAATAACCACTTATTTTACATTTTTTTGAAACATTGTCTTTAAGATTTGTTCGTTTATTCGTTAATTGTTATTTCTTGATTGAATAGAAAAATACTTGTTTTATGTTTTTATGCTTTTGTTTTTGAATAATTGAATTCGTTTAAAGGCATTTATTTTATTAAAAGAGTATGAAAAAACGTTAATTGCATTGAATAACTTGGAGTTTGAGTATTTTTTATTATGATTTCTATTTAAATGGAATATATTATTCCAAGTAATATAATAAAAACGGAAAGGCTGATCTTCTAATGCGACGAAATGTTCAATGTATTGATTTACGCAAAATAATAAAAATAGTAGTCCATATTTCAATATAGGTACACAATATTTTTTCAAACACAAATACAAGTCCATCGATCAGGTTTAAGG
Organism: Apodemia zela; assembly: GCA_018236825.1. NCBI lineage: Eukaryota > Metazoa > Arthropoda > Insecta > Lepidoptera > Riodinidae > Apodemia > Apodemia zela. The sequence continues at coordinate 6,846 of DWBA01000326.1, read as the reverse complement.
GATCAATTAAAATATATTGCTTGATGTTTAGGCTATGTATGTCGAACAATTTGTTATTTTTTTGTTGATGAAAAAATGTCTTGATTAAATTATCGTGCAAAACTAACCTATGTATCCATCAAGAAAGAAAAACTTATGAAGGCGGGATGTCTTGATCACGCTCATTTGAAAAACGCAGTGCTTTCAAAAAAGTTGTAAAAAGAACTCACGAAGTTTCAAACATGCATATGCATGCAAATATTCAACTAAAAGGGTGCTTTCCCTCGAACTGTCAAAAGCTGTCCGCCTCGGTCGCAAGAATCAAGTGATAGTCGTTATCAGGTTTGTAAAATGCGGCGACGAGGATCACCAGTTATCTCTTCGGTAGAAGAGATAACTGCTTGATGAGTCGAGGTGAAGCGGAACGTTATTTTTTTTGATGTCGCTAATTCTTATCCTTACAAGTAATTAATTAATCCTTAAAAAGTTAATTAGTCCTTAAAAATGTAGTAAATACTCACTAAGTCTAAATTACAGTAATGTGTATGATGATTGTAGTACCAAAATAAAAATAAATAACTAAATGTTGGTTGCCATCCGGTCCCTAATCAACAGAATCAGTGTGTTTTCCAACACAGTGAAAGTCTTTAAGCTGGAAAGCCTCTTCGGTATTTATATTCCCTTGGTAGGGAATAAAGCAAAATACATAAACAAGTATTGTTTAATTGTGAACTAATAAATGTCGATAAACTTTCATATCAACTTGAATCTTGATATAAGTTAGAATCATAATTTTCATTTATAGGAAAAAATTAAGTCCTTAGTTTTTAATCTAGAAAGTTTTTTTATTTATCGAAGGGTGTAAGGGTACCGCATTAGTTTCAATTTGATTGGTTTAGTATGATTGTTGGGTATTAAATTAGTTTTTGACAATTCTAATTATATTTAAGAAAATTGTTCGGCCATTCTAAATGTTATGTGTATCTTTTATTTTATTATAGGTAGGGTAATAAGGCCTCATTCCATGATATCTTGAAGCAGTACTCTTCCAGTTAATTTTTATTTTAACACCCTTACAATAAGGAGGTCAAAGAAAACTCAATATTAAAATAATACTGCTACAAGTTTTCATAGTGAGCCTTCTGATATTAAAAGATTTTTTTCTAAGGTGTGTTACATTAAAGTACATATTTACTTCTTTAGTTTTATTATTTTTATAACAGAAAAGCAAAAAAGTAAATTCCTTTAAGACTTCCATGTCTGAATAATAGATACAATGTATTTAAATTTAAATTTTTAATAAAATATCAACGTAGGCTCATTCAATTTTAATCAAATATTGGTTATATAATAAATAACCTTTGTGTTCACTAAACAATTTTTTTTAAATTATATATTCGAAATATATATGGCGTGTCCAAATATATAACAACATATACTTTAAAGAAGTACTTTAGAATTGGTGACTGATTAGTTCAAAAATAATAATTAAATGTTTATTAAAAATTATTTCTTGGGTTTTTTCAGAGATGGTATATACGACGTCGCGGTATGGCAATCCCGTTTTACTAATGGGAAAGTATAGGTACAACAAATATCATAGGAGTAAAGGTCCGAGAACATTGTGGGTCTGCTCGAAAGTGCGCAGTGCCAGATGCTATGCAACCCTCGTGACTATAGGCAATACTGTATCTAAATATACTAACTCCCATACACATTGAAGTATTTAAAGAATCCAATGTTTTGTTGGCTGGTGGTTAGTAAAAATTAGGTCGTCTGTTTAGATGCAATAGTATACATACAGAATTCTTTGTGAAATTTCGGTTAGAAAGTGTATACTGAAAATACAACAGCTCACATTATTGTATCTAACGTTTTTATATTTTCCAATGTTTGAATAGTCTTGCTTCATACTTTTTGTCTGTTCAAAGCCAAGTCCATTTTGCCAAAATACAATAAATATCATAAACAATTACTACATATATGTACTTATTTAACTATTTATAAAATTTATTGTATTTCGATTTACGCTACGTGGCAAAGCAATTAGATTATTCAGCTTATTTTAATAAAAAAAATCACTAGAAATTAAAAAATTCATGCGTAAAAAAAGCTGCCGCATATAAAGTAAATCTATTCAATCAGCAAATCAGAAATTCCCTATTTATATTAATTTTTTTGATATTATGGTTTTAAAATAAAAATACATAAGACACTCTTTTGTACAAAAGTGTACACAAGTTCCTTAAAAGTGTGTTTTCCAAATAATTTTTACAATTGTAAAAAAGTTTGAAAATGTATACACCATCTTTTTTATTTTATCTGTGTTCTACATATTGTATTTCTTTCGTCAATCCCAATGAATTTCTATGGACCCTTATGCTTAGAATTGAAGAAAAAAAATGTTCTTATGCTTAAAATTTACCAAATGTTGTTTCTTTAATAGTGTTACTCGTATAATATTAAATTAACTACATGTACCTATATATATTCACATTTTTTGGTTATTTTTTTGTGTCTAACACAACACAGTAGTCAATAACGTATTCTTTGGTATAACTGTTTCGTAGTTTAGTATATAATTTATTATTTGTGTAATTTTATCGGCAGTTAATAAAACAGTCTAATATTTATTTAACTAAAATATACTTGTTTTTTTCTATGCTAAACTTCTTTATGAACACAATAGCTTAGTAAATTTTGTACGTTTATGCCCAAAGATAAAATAACACCATTACAAACATTTGTCAGTACTAGTTTCAGTGTTAAAATTAAATTTGACATTTTTTGAATTTATTTTCCCATTTTTATTAAAATTGTTTAGCTTTAGGCTGTTAAAGTGCAAAAGAGTTTTGCATACTACATCGATATTATCTATATTATTATACAAAGTGCCGCTGACACTATCAGTTTAACTTTGTACACGGCTTTCACTAGTCCATAGGAATATTTTGTAATAATAAAATAGTTGGTTTTACTTAAAATAAAATAAATCAAATTTCAAACAAACTAATTCATGTATATCATATAAAACTTGAAACATCCTGTGCAATATTTGCTTAATAACATTGATGATACTTTATCATTACAATATTATTGCTAAGCTGTCGTAGTACTAGATTGTTAAATAATTATCATTTATGATACTATTCATAAACCGTAGTACTAGATTTTAGAGTAAAACACAACGAAATAAAAATGTTTAGCTAACAGAATATACAACCTGAGTAAAAATTATTAAATCGAAAAAATTGTCCTGTGTCTAAACTATTGAGTTTTTGGGGTAATTTTTTTTTGTGTATGGCCTAAAATTATTATTTCCAAGATGCTGTATCAATTAAATGGATACCGTTGTCGGCACTCTGTATAATAATAAGTAAACTTACCCATTGCATTTAAAGCGAAGACTGGCACATATTGTGCAGGCGGCAGAGGTTTCTCGTATTGGTGGTGGTGTGGTGATTCGCTCGACGTGTCCTTTAAATAAACATAAACAATCTTTACATCGTCAACAATTTGAAGCCGAAGAGATAACTTATTTCTTATGGTTAGTTATAAACTCTGTCTCCCGCCTTAACGACTCCCATCTGTAATAAGCTCAATAATACACGCCATACGCAAATAAAGTCTTACCCCTACGAGCGCGGGCAGCGGAGTGTTATATCGGAGCTTTTTTGACTTTTTGTTTTTGTGACTAAAATTGTTGGTTATATGCATCACGCTTTTTATTACTTGGATAGAGTCGATGGCAAGTAAATACATATAGGTAACTATATCTTCTATATATTATTATATAATCTTTATATATTTCTTCTGTACGTGTCACGTATGTCACTGAACTCCTAAGCGGCTGGACCGATTTTAATGAAATTTTTTGTGTGTCTTGTGGTGGATTCGAGAATGGTTTAGATTTACAATTGAAACCGATAGGTGGCGCTGCGATCGGGTTCGGGTAGATCTGCCGGGTCCGCTAGTATGTATATAAAAATCAATTCCTATTTTCCGTGGTCACGACATCAAGCGCGAATGACTGTACCGATATCGCTAATTCTTTTTTGTTGTATTTGTAATTGTCAGGAGAAGGTTCTTATAAAAGAAAATATTAAGAAAATTTCGCGAAAAATTAGAAAATTTAAGAATACTTAACCACCATATAAAGTTCAATGCCGTTATACCAATTTGAATTCAATATTCATAATTAAGATAGTACAACGTCTGTCGGGTCAGCTAGTTTAATATAAATATAATAAACATTACATATTACGTAATAAAAATTTCTTGCGACTTGTAAATTCTTATTTTTTGTAATTGTGGAAATTTCCCGAGTAAACACAAGTGTTAAGCAGAGCAAAAGGCGATGAGCCGTGAAATGACGCGTCGTCGGCCGAGTTCGCTAGTTGATGAACTATTGTTTAGGGATGTAGTCTCTACCGCACTATGTAGGATATATTCTCGGGACTATCGGATTTGGGATATCATTTCAAATATTCAAGTGATTGATTAAATGTTGATTGTGTTCTACTTTGGTATTCAAAAGGTTCTGGTGGAGTTAGTTTATGCTTGTGATACAGATTCAATTACATAGAGTGGGCTCGATGGATATACTTTTTAGCGAACTAGAAATATAGAATTATTCTCCGATATATTGGTTGTGGTTTATCAGATATTCTTATTCAATATTAAAGTCATCAAATACAATATGCTTCCTCTTTATTTCTGTACTATATTTTTGAATTCCATAAGTTTAATGATAAAGTAAGTATACTCGTATTTTCACTCAGATTTAAAATCAGAGCTTGACCTGTTTCTGCCAGTGATTATTGCTGTCAAAATCTGGTTTTGAGATAACAGTACCCAATAAACTTATGTACCTACTTGGCATTATGTTCCTGTTATAAGCGTACGGACATAAGATATGGCTTTCAAACAAGCATATAGCTTTTAAATATTAATTAAAATATTTTGTTTATAGCAAATGATTATAATTTTTTTTCTGTGCACGCCATCCTAAATGCTGTTCTCATTTGATTAAGGTTGACTGGTGAGAATGCCATGTAAAATTTAGTCCACCTCTGTAGGTACATGTTTGTGCATAAATTTTAAATAAATAAATATAGCTTTCCTGATGGAAAGAGTCAACTATCGCCTATAGACACCAAAGACGTTAATGGTGCATTGCTTACTCAACGCATTATTAACATCTTTTATATTGTAAGTTGTTCGCTATCGTCAGCTGTTTGAAAAATAGTATTCTAATTTTAAAATCGTAGATTTTTAAGAACTGTGGTATATTTGGCGCGATAAATCTATTATCTGATCAAGTACAAGTTGGACTCGCACACCGAGGGTTCCGTACAAACTTTTAGATAACCTTACTACAGATAATTGTTATAAACGGTTATATCTTTTGATCGCGTTTTTTGTGATTTAGCTAAAATTGAACCATTTTCGGATTTTTTCTTTACATTTGCTGTAAGGCATTGCTTCTTACCAAATTTCATAATTCTAGGGCAACGGGGAGTAACCTGTAGGTTTTGATTTCCTTTCGAAATCGCAAAATATGCGACATAATTGGTCATATCTTTTGATCGTGTTGACTTACTAAGTAGTTTGATATTTTCACAGCTAAGAGAGACCTCAGACCGTAGATTCGAGTATTTAATACAAATTTCAACTTAATGCCTCTACACGTTTCTGAGAAAAAGGATCTTTACAGACGGACAGACAGACAACCGATTGATCCTATAAGGGTTCCGATTTTTTCTTTTGAGGTACGGAACCTTATAAAGTTTATGAATGCTAATGTTAAACAAATAACACTCATAAAAATGTCTATTACAATAAATAATCAAGAATTTATATGAAATAGTTAAGATTATGAAAAAAATCAATTTGAAAATGATACCTCTGAGCTAAACTGTTATAACGATATTTAATATCCGAGCGCCTAAAATATTTTCTTAATAAACTGATATAGAAAACCATCACGCGTTGACGTTACGACGAAATACTCGTAAATTGTTTTATCAAATTATTGAACAAAAATATTTAAGTTTTTTCAGTTTTCTGATAAAAACAACGTTGCCCGGGATTGGGTTGGTACCCGGTTGGCGATAGGCTCGCCACCTATCACATTATGGGACCGAGTATCTGTTCACGGACTGTCTGGCTGGTAGGCAAATGTTCTATTCATCAATAGGAACCAAAACTAACACATAGACATAAATGCCAGTGATAGTGCGTATAAAATTGCTAGCAGATAGCTCTCCTGATAGAAAGAGACAACTATAGCTTTTAGAGGACAAATACGTTAATCGTGCTATGCATGTATAAGCTTATAGGATATCTTACCCTCCAATTCCGAACACAAAGTAACAAGCATTGATACTAATACGGCAGGTATTAAGGCAGTGGTACCAAACCTATACGAGACATACTGTTTTGCTACGTGTCGGTGGTTCCATACAGGTAAATTCCTTTCTCTTACTTTGTTAATATCCTCACATACATATCTTCATGCCAAACCCCCACGAGGTAGGCAGAGATAACTGAGTGCCATACATCACAACCCAGACATACTACGTGGTAGAATTCAAAAAGTCGCAAAGTATGCGACAAATGGTTATAATGGTCATCTTTTGAACGCGTTGACTAACAAGTTTGATTTTTTCACAGCTGAGAGGAATAGACCTGAGTATCTGTGTTAATATTATAAATGCGAAAGTTTGGATGTATGGATGGATGTTTGTTGGTCCAAACCACTAAACGGATTTGGATGAAATTTGGCATACAGGTAGATGATGACCTGGAATAGCACTTTTTATCCCGAAAAAATGAGTCGTCCCCGAGGGATTTACTAAAAATGGT
>DWBA01000325.1:0-14205 GCA_018236825.1 Apodemia zela | reverse complement strand
TTTTCGAAAATCGGGGCAAAATCAGTAACTTCCTTATACTTAGTACTAACGTACTAACGTAGCGGGAAGTTAAAAATGGTTATAAATATTAATACAAAGACATAAATATCTTAATCATATCTTGTAAAATTTAGGAAAATCGGTACCTATGTAAAGTTATGGTTATTGCTTTTTTATATTGCGATACAGATTAAGTCGACAAGCATCCTTTAAAAGATTTTAGTTTCCATCATTCTTGACTGATTTAACCCAAATTTTAAATATTTTCAAAAAAATAACAGAGAATGGCTGCGTGGATCGGAAGTGGTCAACCTACACGGAGGCCAGCTAGAAGTCCAGACCTGACTCCCGTGGATTTTTACGTGTGAGGACACTTGAAGAGTTTGGTTTACAATTAAACCTAATCCAATCACATCTGTTGATGTTTTGAGACAGAGAATAATCAATCTTTCCTAAAAATGTTTGTTGTGCGTTGCTGGGTCTCTCTCTCTTAAATATAATGATCACAAAAAATATGTTGTATCACGCACCAGCTTATCTATTTTCTGTCTCTTTCTATAGCGCGGCGTTACATGTTTATATTCAGACTGGTATCGAACTCAATATTCTATTCCGGCGCGCTTCGTAAAACGATTTCTTTAAAACGAAAAAAAGGAAAAGTCCAATAATTAACTCAACAGTTCTATATAGACGTTACTTTTAACGTCAATTAATTTAAAGTTAAATTTATTCACGTAACAAAACGTCAATTAGTCAAAGCTCTTAAGAGATCTTATACACATTAAAACGATACAACGTCGCGTTGTGCTACGACGTGACTTAATGTGTCAGAAAATGTGTAAGAGCTTTAAACGCTTCGACTCGATTGACGTTTGTTACGTGAATCGGGCCCTAGATCATTTAGACTATGACCATAAGAAGAGTATTACATTATTTACCTGTTCGAGGATCTATCCACGTAGTGGTTTTCTGATTGTGGTCGATGAAGAATATCCGACCGTTCGGCGCTCGCTGCATACTCCAGCCCGGAGGTAAGCCTGGGAGTAACATTATATCAATTAATAAAAAACAGAACGAGTCTTACATTAGTCGCACAAAATGTGTAACATCTGACATTTGAAGGCCAACTCAACCACCGCGCACGCTCATTGGTCAATTTAAATAACCACTCACACTCACTACCATCGTGACTACTAGGTTGTAGAGTTCCGCAACGACTCGCTCGGATATTTGGTACCACCGCCTTATCTATTCCTGCCGCAAGGGCGTCAATGCTTATCTTTGTCGTGTTCCGGTTTGGAGGGTAAGGTAGCCGGTAGGCTTATGGATGTGGCTTTCCATCCCGCCACACGGATAGCAACGCACCATTAACATCTTTGGAGATAGTATATGCGATGGTTTCTCTTTCCAACAGGAAAACCTTCTGTTTGTCTATCTTATGTTTTAAAAAAATCGACCGCCCGATTTGTCGAATGGTTAGCTACCCTGATTACACAATCGTGTCAGAGTGTGTATCACAGTTTTCGTGATGCGTGACGCGTTTACATGATGAGCATAGATGTTTATATTTCTGGGGTTGTGTGTTTATTAAATATATCTATATGTATTAGTATCGTTAACTAACACCCATATCACAAACAAATAGTTTGGTTACTTTGGGGTTAGATCAATTGGTGTAATTAATCCAGCGATATTTGTTCATATTTACCATCACTGTTCGGCAGGTTTTGACTCTGACTACTGCTTGATGTGCTGCTTCTCGTGCTTTCCGTGGAACCATCTGTGTCGTCCTAAAACACATCACCATTTAAAATACGACCTTAACTACATTTCTACTAGACACACTTTTGCACTCGCGGTGTACGTTAGCAATACTAGCTTCTATACAAATAAAAAATGTAGTCCTTTGAGACGAAACCGAAGAACAAACGTCATTCGATCGAATGTCCCTGTGGACATACGTCCTGCACAGACTATATATCACGTATCAACTTTCCATCTCACTTTTTTTCTCTTAATTAGAAAGAGACAAACGACACATTACTTGGGTGTATTTTAATAATAGTTTAGAGCACATGCATTAGATTTAATTATAATTACTCTACACATGAAACATACTGCCGTTACTTAGACAGAGTAATATCATAGCCAAAATGTTTTGTTTTACTATTTAAATTAAACCTTCCTTAAATAATGTACATCGGTTATCTCAATAGCTACAGCGATTTTACGAAACCAACAGTGCAAGGAATAAGGCGGTTATCACAGTACATGCGTGCGACTGCGCAGGACAACAGAGATACTAAGCCGCGTGCAAGGGTTATACTACGCGTATTATATATACATTTGCAATACCTCGGTTGCCTTGGTAACCGCCTTATACAATCTCACTAACACGTGTCTGAATACTCATCTCAAATCTCACTATCCACTTTAGCTAAAAGATATTATAACATTACATAAAAAACTATTTAAATCTCTCAACAAACAAAGCAATTAATTGAAAAGAGTCACTCCACCCACATATTTGAAGCTACAAAAATCTTACTTTGACCTCAAACAACCGATAGCTTAACCTGCTCACGTTGTATCGTGCCCTCCTCTTTCTACCGTGCTGTGATAACAATCTGTAAATTACTTATAGAAAAATATGCAATATTCAATATCAACTTTTATTGCCACCTGTTTAAAAGCACTTACTGTACAAAATATTCTCGGCGCAGAATCGCTACTCTGCCAGAAAATCATTCGTCAATTGTTTAGAATCTTTTATATCCATAATTGTATTTTTCATGCTATTCTTTGAGCAATCAATGAGATGGTTCTCTTGATAAAAAATATAACCTTTGCATATAAACACCAATAATGTATAAGTTTACTAGCTACCTAACTCTCCAAACTTTCATTTTCCAAAATGTAATTACCAAACCTGATTAAGACATTGCAGAAAACTACAACAGTAGTTATACGTTCATTCATTCGCCAATTCGATATCGATGTTTTAAAGAATTCATCGATGACCTAGATGTCAAAATCTTTGACTAATTCATCGATAAACTAAAAGTCAAAATTTTCAACGGATTCACAAATTACCTAAAAGTTACAGTATTCATTCAAATACCACATGTGACCTTGTCGAAGTTAGACATAATATTATATATTCGCGTTTCAAATTAATTGCCTTGTTTCCTTCCTGTCTTCTATACGAAGATATCAACAGAGCATCGCTATTACACATGACAAAAATACCAAACCCCATGCGCAAGTTTACCAGCATTACAGGCGACCAGTTTGAGTGAAGTGCTTCTAATATTAGTTTAAGCTTATTTCCTAAGCAATACCGCTAGCTATTGCGCTGCTGGACTATTCTCATTACAACGATACTAAACATTACTTTATAATTTGGGAGAAGATTCGTTAAACATAATATAAAATAGTAATGAAAACTGGAAACAAATCAGACGGGCATGTACTACAGTACTAAAAAATAACGCTGTTATTTAAAATAGATAATTTCACTTAATAAAATGTTTTCTAAAAAATAGAATACAGTATTACAAGAGCAAATAAATTCGTCGTTGTAATGGGAATGGACTCTTGACGATTAATATGTTTAAAAAAACAAAACGGTTCGCCAAATCATGTCCCTTCGATGTTTTTGTGCCGACATAAACAACGGTCATTTACCGTTTTTATAATGACGCCACGAAAACGATGAAACAGGTTTCAATGAATAGTTAACTTTCCTCTCATTTTTTTTACTATTTCATAATTATTATGTATATTATTATCATTCAAATTCACCTCAAACAAAATTTAAAACAACGTCCAAAGATTAGACATGCTATATGAAAGTTTTATTTCAATTACAACACTAACTACAACACACAAAGCAAGCAAAACAAAACAAACCCATTTCCAAAAGTTTTCAAACAGAGACAATCACATTTTAAATGTAAACATATATTCTGTGAAATAAATCTTATTTTTGATGAAAAATTGTGTTTAATGAACTGAATAGAGAGTACAAAATTATGGGAAATGACTATGGGTACAACCTTCTTTGTATATATTTCAGTGTGCACATGTTCCTAATTCTCCTTTTTTTAACGGTTTAACTGATATTTGATGATATTTAACACTTATGGTTGTCACTAAATGATTCGTATTTGCACCCAACATTAGTGATGTTGTCGAAATTCAAAAACAGGCTTACAAAACAACCACTACTTATCTATTCCATTGGCATTTATAATAATTCCATTCCAAAATTTATTAATAATTCCAGGAACAAAAATTTTTAAACATTTCAGCAACTTACACTTTTTAATAACTCCTTAAAGTATAACCCCATTAATATGCAAATATGCAAGTTTTTGAAAATGTTTGGATGTCTAGATGACCAAACAGCTATAAGGCTATAGGTCTGAACGTTTGCTATCGAGAATGTAAAAGATTTATAATTTCTGGATCATAACAATTCTAACTAATTGAACCCTATTAATTACTGAAATTGATTTTTATATTCACATAATATTATTTCGATACTATTAAGGTGAAGTCTAAATCCTGTCAGAGCGTAACGACGAAAAGAAATTATATTACACTCTATGCTTGATCTATATTCTATTATTACTGGATCTATATTCAGTGTCTAAATGTCAGTTACAGCAAACGAGGAAAACGCTTGATGCGATTGAACAACCGCAGAAAACGCGGGTCGCAATTGAATAAACGCGCGACACAATTGAACAAACGCGGAAAACGCGCGATGCAAATACAAAGTTTTAATTAAACCGACGAATATGAACAAATTATTAAACTACACTAACCACAGTAGATTATACAGTTTACAATTACCTCTGCAAAACTTTGTTTTTTGTAAAATATTCTTGTACCTACTTAGTTTGTTGTTAGAAATGATCCCACTAACACTTATGTAAAATAAGGCCCAAGTTCCAAAAATCTCAATCTTTTAAGGTACTAAGAACTAATTTAAGGCCAAGTTCTGGTAACAATTTTATTTTAATTTAATTACATACTGAGGAACTACATAATATACGTATTGAATTAACATTCGAATAATTGATAAATCTTCTTTCTTTCTTTGGCCATATTTTAACCATCCCACTATTTTTGGCGTGGAATTTTTTTTTGCATTAATACAAACAGATTTTCCTTAATACAGAGACATAAGTAAAATACACACCGAGTTAAAAAAGAGTGGAACAGTACATATATGGCCAAAGAAAGAAAACGTAACCCATTAAATATACAATATTTAATGGGTTTCGGAGCTTTCCAAGAATGTGCAGTTTTTCCTTTACTTGTGTCTTAAAACCTACTAAATTTCGAGTGTCTAATCCTTCAGTCAGTACTGCATGATTTTGATAAATCAATTTGTGAATCAGTCAGTCAGGGAAACACGCTGACACGTTTTGTGCCACTTGTAATATAAACACTACGTACATTAAGTCGATACTTAGCGAGGCGTAGTACCGTGCGCACGCCTAGATTAATTATTAACATAGATGAATCGTCGAAATTCTTATAGAATAAAATTATTAAAAAATAGAACTTTAAAAAACTTGGCATCGAATTATAGATTGTTAGTGAATCAATGTAAGTAATATTTCGTTACATAGTACATTTTTGGTACGTTTTTTTGTATTTTTGTCATAAACCTATTTTAAACAAGTATTCAAAAAGTTCTCAATATGTAGCAAATTATTTATTTACGAATGGTTAAATTTTTAAAAGGGATGACGTCATTAAGTAGGCTAAATAGTTTAATCTCTTCGCCAGATATAGGAAAATACATGCATTTATTTTTTTATCAACGAGGTATGTAGTAATTGTTTATGACATATCTATTTTATCTGTACACACTACGCTCTAATCAGCATTTTTAAAATTTTAAGTGGTGATATTAAAACTTTTAAAATTTTAAAAACTTTAGCACCGACACCGAAAATTATAAGTGACATTGCAATGAAGGATTCAACTTTATGGTACTTTCAACATTCGTACAGTGCCACAAACTTATCTGGCCCGAAGGCCAAATCTGGAACTAACACTTTATGCAGACTAACAGTTTAACTAATACAGACAGTAGCGCCGCCATAACCGGGTCAGATAAGTTTGTGGCACTGTATTTATTTGCAGTAAGAATCTTGTATACGCTTTATGGTTCTTTTGCGAAAGCGATAGTGCGGTTAGTGGCACTTTATACACTTCCTAAATATTAAAATAAAACATTTAGTAATGATAAGATTCGGACGTATTGTGGTTGATTAAAAATATAGAAATTAAATAAATGGAATTGTATAAAAGTACAAGTATTCTTTTTATCTGTAATATGCATGAATAAAAACTTCTTGATCATTTGACGTAAGCAGTTATAATTTGATGTGATAGCATACAGCGTCTGTTTGTGATTAGCATTTGTGTTAGTCTCAAGCGTGTTACATAAATCAACGTCACAATCGCAAATTGTCCCTCAGTGTCCTCAACAAGGATATATAGATGTAATACCTACCTATTTTCAAACATCTATATAACCTAGAGCCATAGACAATCGCCCAAAGCACATCCGTGATTACATGCGAGTTCATGGGCAATGACACGCATTGTGTAAAGTGTCAGCCTCAAGCACTATGATTTAAAGGGGTTTAGTTCAAAAAAACTCAATCCATTTTAAGCAATCACTCAATTTTTACACATTACACGTCAGGCCCGCAAACTCGTTCGGCTTACCTCCGAATCGTCCACAGAACTGGCAGTAGTCCTACGATGTCTAATTGGCGTATCCCGTCTTTCTGGTGTCGCACCTCCTGTAGGTGTGCTAAAATGATTTTCATCAAATGTCAATGACTCTGTTGATTCGTCGCCGTTATCGTCAAGTCTATCGCCACCCATACTCAATTCGTCCACTTCAGTTGCTGTGTCATCATCGATTGTACCATTCGCTTCAGCCTCTGCCTCTTCTAAATCTAAAGAGTTCATTTCATGCCTCAATTCAGTATCTATTATTATGGATTGTGTATCCATGACATCTTGACTAGTATTTCCATTAACATTATTTTCATTAACATTAGTAACTTGAGCAACAATTTCTTCTTCGTTTCTTTGTTCAGTATTAACATTCTGTCTATTTTGTTCCTCGTTATCGTGAGCACACACAACGTCATCTGCTTCATTAGAATCTTCATTTCTAGTGTCATTTTGATTATCCCTTATATTAGTATCACAGTCATTGCTTAAAGTAACTTCAGTGTCTGTAGAAGTCTGTTCTAATAATTCCGGAGAGAGAACCGGCGTTGTAAAAGGCGTGTTTTCTGAAGAGTTTTCAGCTCGACTATCGTTTATATCCTCCTGCCGGACATTATTTTATTGTCACCTGTTCATTCATAGTTTTCCTATTGACTTATTTTTAAATTTTAGGGTGTTTTACAAAAGATCCTATATATCCAATTAAAATTCAAATATTTCAATGATAAAGTGTGATAAAGCGTGGTCTAATTGAAGAAATAAAAAAAATTAATTGATTATGATTTAGACAATATTATACAACACAACTTTATATGGACGATCTCTTTAAATGCTATTAAATTAAACATACATATTTTTTATGTAAATAGTGATTTTTTTATTCAAACACAATCTGACTTGAAAATAAATGTGACAGATTGCGCAAGAAGTTAGAATTTTATTCAAAGATATTTATTAAAATTTTGTCTTTTGATACTATAATATTAATGTAATTATGTAATAATGTTTCTTACGTTACCTAGTCTTAATAAATAACATTACAAATAATTTGATATTTGAAATTATTTGCGGTGAATTAGACTCCTCATATGCAAGAAAAAATCCAGAAGACCACTAACAGCTTTCTATGTGCAGTGTGTACATTGTCTTATCAAGGCTCTTTGACATGTTTGGTTTTTCTAAATGTGCTCCAACTTGTTTTAAATTTCCAACCTGCTAATAAAGTTGCTTTCAATATATGTTATAAACTGGCAACATCCAGTCTAATGCTATATTATGTAATTTACCTACAAATTCACTGCTATCAACTTTAACATATTCTTTAATAGAAAGAAAATAACGACGCGGGCTGACATATCTGTTAGGGTAAAAGCCCTTCAAATAAAAAGATTAAAAAAAATAAAAAATAATAACGACGCGTGTAAAAAGAACTCAAAACAGATTGATCCTAAATGGTGCTTTATATATGTGCTTGATATTAGTTGTGAGTTTTGTATATTAAATTGTCTATGGGAGGACAACGGGACCATTTTGTGTAAGTTATTTACGTCGAACCCAATTATGCTAGTTACAATTTTAAAATGATTTTGTGCCAAACCCAAATAAGTAATATTTTAGTGTTTTTACGAGGCTTATTCATTCGCTGCAGATATAGTCATGTTCACCACACCAAGATGGTTAAAGAATTTTGATTGTAATTTAGTTATAAGTGATATTACTCAAAATGTGAAAATTCTTTTATTGGTTTTCTTTTAATTTTCCAATTTCCTTTTAATAAATAAAATGTATTTGGTCTACTTTATATTTTTTCCTTATCGAAATATAATATATAATTATTATTCATATCAAATATAATGTCTCTTGTGACTCAACCTTACTATTTATAGTTATTTCAATGTGTATATAATTTTATTTATTTATACTAATATATGAAAAAAACGCTTCTTTTGATATAAATCCATCAACAAAACAAATAAAGTACATAATGTAATCTCCCCTTTTGCCTGCTTTAAACGCTTATAAAATAAGTGTCAAAATTAAAAGATGATAAGTACTTGTATTCGAGTGTTAGTTTACATGCTGCAGTTAAGATAATGTAATGAAATTCAGAAAAGTTAAAATGTCATGCACCTTAAACACATATTAGTAATGGACGACTTGTAAGTAGCCACAAGTAAGAGCAGTTTGTGGGAGAATACACACACTTCGCAACCCAGCTTAAATATGTCACTTTAAACACTATTTTGCTAATGCGAAATTGTGTTTCGTGTTCCTAATTTCATTTGTGAATGGTTTTATTGTAATGACATGCTTTATTATTGTTATAAGTAAATGCAAGTGATATGATGGGAGTTTTGCGAATGCGAAGAATTTTGCGAATGCGAAAACGAAAATAAACACTTCCCCAAAGAGCGAGTGCTCGTTTTATCATTTTGACAATGCTTACCAATTTGATCATGCCTAATTTTTATGTTGTGAGTGATATTTTTATTAAAAACGTGTAAACAAAGCAAAACAAACTCTAACAAAGAAGAAACATAAACTAAATTGTTTTATATGTGAATATATTATCATATTACAATTTTGAGCATACACAATTTTTATTTGACTTTGATTTGAAGGAAATCTAAAACCAATTTGCGTATTATTGATATGCCTTAACTGTACTTTCCTAAGCATTCTAAGAGTCTTAAAAATATGTTAAGTTTTTAACATAATGCAAAAAATGGCATAACGGCCTAATACCTAACATGCAATGAAGCACATTCATGCAATCACCTAATTAGTATATTATGTACTACAGAATTCAGCAGTTTCACAAAGCATACTTAAAAGCTTCTAAGTGACAACATTAATTTTTTGGAAACACAAAGCATACAAAGTTATCAGTACAATTATAATAACGTACAAAGATACGAGTGTAAGGTTTGTTTTGCAAGAATATAAGTATGTCAAAAATTATTATAAATTATACATTCCAACATAATATGATAACTACAACATGATGTGAAAATATTTAAAATTTGTATATCATTTTAAATATTTATTCCACAAAAATCCTTTTAGAAATGACATCGTTGCAGTAGCAGCAGCGTACACTTATGAACGTTACGTATGCAAAATCATGGTAAAACTACAACATTAATAAAGACTTAGATACAGTAACATTCAAATAATTATCCAAAGTATATATTTGTGATCTAACATTTACAGTTATTGATTGTCATGTTGGTAAAAGATGACTGCCAACGAAGACAATGTCGCGTTAAAAGCCTCTCGGTTGGGGTGTAAAGTCACAAGTGTATAATACCAGAACACGCCAGTAACTAGCACTGACATCATGTTGTATGGCAGCATTGGCAGAAGGCAGATGCAAAGAGATTTCGTACCGAATTCGGAGCATTAAAATATACCCGTTTTAAGGGGGAAAATATTACTTCTTGCATTTTTTAAATATCCTTAAAATTATATCATTTTTATACGTTATAACAGAAACAGAGATTTCTTCAGTCCGAGTAAATAACAATTATCTAGGCTTTAGACTAATCTTGAATTGCTTTTAAGTCAGTTATATTAAAATGCTTCTTAAAAGCACAATTAAGTACACTTTGTAAATACTACATTGCGTGATATTCTTTAGACTTTATTTTTACTAATAATGCAAAATAATTTTTTTAATGCAAACGCTTTACTTTAATTATATATATATATATTATGTGACGCAAAGTTTTAATATGATTTAAAAATACATAAATCATATGTGATACATTTTATACAGACTTGGACAAATATGATAGAATTCGCATAGGCGAATATTTATTATTACACGTGCAGGAAAAATATTCGCAACGACGAATATTTTCAAATAAACTTTTTCATGTTTTTAATATGTTATCAATTATATAAAAATGTATAATTTTTCACAATTGCAACGCAAAAAAGAAGTCTAAAAATATCTCCTATATAATAATAACATGTTTAACTTACTCTAAGTATCAAAGCAAGATGAAAGTAAATTAGTATTATAAAATGCATTTAATCACGAGTAGCATAAGGCGGGTATTACCTGGTGCTGGGATGCGGACGGGCTGGAGGCGTGGTCATCGTCAGCGGAGATGTGAAACCGCCTCTGGAATTCCGTGACGGCTGTTTCCATTCGCTCCGCTTGCGACTCGGTACTCATATTACGACTGTCGGAACACATCAAAGCAAAACTTATTTATGGAATTTCCATGTTTCGTTAGCCAAGTGTTTAGTGACAATCAATAGGACTCGAAATCGATTATTTGCATAAATCTACCACCAAGCTATTACGACTAATTATTAAAAAATAAATCTTTAAACCGCCATCGAATTTGAACTTATTATATTATTTATTTATTTATTTAAAATTTGTGCACAAACATGTACAGAGGTGGACTTAATGCTACATGGCATTCTCTACCAGTCAACCTTAATCAAATGAGATTTAGGGTTTATCAGATTTAGGGTTTAGCCTATTCTGCCAAAATCATGAGCACCCTAGGTTTGTTCCTGGGATCAAATGTGTTATTCAAGTTTCTTCGGGATTATCGTCGAAAATGGTAATCTCAGTAGCAGCTTGAAATCTGCGTTGAATCCGTGCTTCGGATGAGCTCGTAATGATTTCAGTCAAGTGATAGTCGTTATCAGATCAGTAATCATGTTGAATTGTAACGCGCATTGACGTTCGGTTCCCTCTATATACCCCGCAAGAAAACATGCCCGTATCCCGAAAACATAGGCAGTGGTGGTAAGGTCCATCAGATGCCTGTCTCATAATGCGTTACTCACGTAAAGCTATGCCTCTCCCACTGTCCCATCAAGTGACTGTTAATGATGCGAGTGTCCCATCAAGTGACCGTCAAGCAAGGTAGTGTCCCATCAAGTGAGTGTCCCGTCAAGTGAGTGCCCCAACAAGTGAGTGTCCCATCAAGTGAGTGTCCC
The DNA here is from genome assembly GCA_018236825.1 of Apodemia zela. Taxonomy (NCBI): domain Eukaryota; kingdom Metazoa; phylum Arthropoda; class Insecta; order Lepidoptera; family Riodinidae; genus Apodemia; species Apodemia zela. The sequence goes on along the minus strand of DWBA01000325.1, from coordinate 2,469 downwards.
ATCAAGTGAGTGTCCCATCAAGTGAGTGTCCCTTCAATTGACCGTCAATCTAGTGAGTATCCCATCAAGTGACCGTCAACAATGTGAGTTTCTCATAATAAATGTCAATCTAGTGAGTATCCCATCAAGTGACCGTCAACAATGTGAGTTTCCCATAATAAATGTCAATCTAGTGAGTATCCCATCAAATGACCGTCAACAATGTGAGTTTCCCATAATAAATGTCAATCATGTGAGTATCCCATCAAGTGACCGTCAACAATGTGAGTTTCTCATAATAAATGTCGATCATGCGAGTGTCCCATCAAGTGACCGTCAATCAAGTGAGTGTCCAATCTAGTGACCGTCAACAATGTGTGTTTCCCGTAATAAATGTCGATCGTGCGAGTATCCCAAAAAGTGACCGTCAATCAAGTGAGTGTCCCATCAAGTTACCGTCAACAATGTGAGTTTCCCATAATAAATGTCAATCATGCGGGTGTCCCATCAAGTGACCGTCAATCAAGGGAGTGTCCCATCAAGTGACCGCCAACAATATGAGCGTCCCATCAAGTGACCGGGTACAATGTGAGTTTCCTTTAATATATGTCATTCATGCGAGTGTCCCATCAAGTGACCGTCGGTCAAGTGAGTTTCCTATAAAGTGAGTATCCCTTCAATTGACCGTCAATTAAGTGAGTGTCCCATCAAGTGACCGTCAACAATGTGAGTTTCCCATCAAGTAAGTGTCAATTAAGTTAACGTTTCATCAAGTGACTGTTTCGTGATGCATTACTCACGTAAAGGTAGGCCTCTCCCACTGCGTGGACCGCTCGACGTGGTTCACGTAGTAAGTGCGCCCGTTCGCATCCTGTCTCTCCTCCCATCCCGGTGGCAATGGGTCGCCTCCAATAGCCTGAAAAACATACGTAAGATTCAAATAAGTATGCCGCTAAGTGGTTAGGACTGCATTGCAATCTATCGTAACGTGTAACACAGAATCTGTCTTAATAAGTATACCTCTTAGGACTTAAGTCTGTAGTGTAGTCTATGTTTGCGGTATACTTGCGGAGTGGGGAAAATTTTGGAGAAATTTCAAACTGTGGAGAAATATATTTATAACTACGCACTTTATAACTATTACAACTCTATAAGCATTTATATTTTCGTATAATTGTCGTTAAATTTCGTCCAGCCGTTACAGGAAGGAAGTAAAATACAAACTTTCGAATTTATAACAATACATTGTTTCATCTTAAATTTTTAACTTTAATAACTTGTAACATCCATATTCTTACCAAATAAATATATTTCAGCTTAAGCAGCCAGACATAGCCTACCCGTGTACTTAATTGCAACGGTGCAAATCCTAACCGTTGAGATGCGAACAAACATAAATGCACATGCACGCACGCGTACACACACAAGTAACGCACGCTCACGTACATGACAAACACATGTGTAAACACAATATACACGTACAATATGATCAAAAAACTGGGACTGGTTTTTATTTATTTAATTCTATATTGTACTGTGTACAATAAAGAATTAAATAATACAATTGAAATTTTTTTGAAAGTACATATTTTTACGCCAAATCTCGTAAGGAGTTAATCCCATAAGACAATCCCAATTGTCATACATTACGGTCCATCTAGTTTTGCCTTGCTGAGGAAACACATAAATCATATAAACAAGTATTTTACGGAGACTTTTGAGTGGTCTAAAAATTATCCAAAGCAACTCAAAATCTTTGCCAATATATAGTTAATTAACATTTAATAAAATAAATAAATAAATTACCAATATTTAGTTTTTTTCAATCATTAGATAGGAAACAAACAGATGGCTCTCCAGATGGAAAGAGAAACAATCGCTTATAGACACACCAAAGAAGTTAATGGTGCGTTACTAACCGTGCCTAGAGATGGCAATGCTACATGCATAAATCTACCAGCTACCTCCCCTCCAAACCGGAATATGCCAATGACAAGCATTGACGCTATTGCGGCAGGAATAGTTAAGGCGGTGGTACCAAATACCCGGGCGAGACGTTGCGGAACTCTGCCACTTAATAGTCACGATGGTTGTGACACGTATAGCCAATCGGTCGCTTTTTACGACCTGCCTGGCAGATCGGCAGTTAGTCTATTCTTCAACGGAGCACAGACCAACACGGGGTCGTGGCACGGGGCAATTGATGATAGGCAAATTTTTTGTTTTATAACATTCAACATAATAACATTAAAATGCTAATGAAATGGAACATACTGGGGTCAGATGCCATTCCACCAACTCCCAGTCGTCTGGCCCCGTAACGGAGGTTACTGTAACCTAGCAGTCAAAACTAAACTTAGCTCAAACATAATAAAGTCTACATTTAATACTCAATCAAAGGCTAACTAAATCCTATCCTACTTCTATATCTATATTAAAATTACTAGCGACCCGCCCCGGCTTCGCACGGGTACAATATATACATATAAA
>DWBA01000324.1:0-14214 GCA_018236825.1 Apodemia zela | reverse complement strand
GCGTAGTATTGTAGCGGTGTGGTGCGGCAAAGAGGGAACAAATGCTCGAAGTCATTTGGTCAGGGTAGCGCCTTAAGCCGCAGCCCTAATGTATATTAGGTAGTTATTCGAAAGCTGTAAATTAGTGGTGAATACGTAATAATAGACAAGCATCTTATTAACTTATAATCGTCGCTATATAACACTTGAAAAAGAGTAGTTATATGGACTACCGACAGAGGTAAAAAATTATGTTATATCATGGGCTTAGCATCTCCTGCGCCTAAAATAAGAAAGCAAACTAACAAAACATGTTAGCAAAACATTGCAGTCTCCTGCTACTTTTAAACATCAAACATCTAGGCAAATTTACTTTGGACGATGAACACGTACCTACTCGATTTTTTAAAAGTTATTTTACATACCTACTCGTACCTGTAAAAAAATCGATTTTGTGTTCGACCCTATTTACAGCGGTCAGCGACGTGTTTTTAATATTTACGCAGAATTACAGGTGGAAGATCGATTTGTACTAAAACTTTTTCCGTTGCTTAGAAAGTGACGAAATACGAAACGCACAACCTCAATGTTCCCAAGCAACGATGTTTTCCGCCCGCTTCGGGTAACATGTTTGCTTGTTTTAACTAACAAAATAGTTAGGCCACGCTCCCATATTTTGTTAGATGTCTGGTGTAAGAAAACAAAAAACAGTGTCGCAGGAAACCCGGCTTAAGAGCAACAATCTCACCATACATTATTGTTTTGTTATATATCTCAAATGGATTAGGCAGCGTATTCAATTAAAGCTCCAAGTGACAAGTCAGTTTTTTTTTGACATTTTCAACAATAATCTTCATTTTTCAATCAATTTACTCATAACCTTAACAAACTATAAATCATAGTACCTAGTAAGTATAACTTATATATCCTCGTGAATTCCTCTGTCTGTTGAAAACCACAAAAATAGGTAAGTAGTTTTTGAGTTTATCGCGAACATACAGACAGACACACGACGCGTGACTTTGTTTTACACTATGTAAAGATAGATAAGCATGAGTATCTTATGTCGGATACAAGTCGTAAATACCTATTTCGCGAATACATATTTTTACCTTAAAGGTATGGTTCTGAGTTCGGACCCCTAAATCCCCTCACGTGTCCCAAAAATTTACTCAGATGACATAAGCTTAAGCTGGGGCTGGTGTGTAGGTATGAAATTGATTTATTTGTCAAACTAGTATCAATAACTATCGATTTAGCTATATGAAATTTTGTGAACAGATAGATAGATCTTGAGTTAACTTACTACAGTTAAAATAGGGAACATGAACATATTTTTTATTTGTTGAATCCACATTTCACTTCTTTTAGACATAGTAAAAAATTATTAATAGTGTTGACATTTTTAAAATAATAAATAAAATATCTATGAAATGTGACACGTTTTTGAACGTCCTCATTTTCCACACGCATTGTATGACGTAACGGAGCGCATTCGTGTTTGTTAGCGTGTACTTTAATCGTACTACGATTCATACAGACCGGCTCGGGCGGCATTTTACAATGCCGTAAAGTAAATTGGAATGTTTAATCTGGAATATCAGTTCATATTTCTGTCACATTCTGCCGAACTGCTCCGTACCTCTTTGAACGGACTCCGCGACAGATAGCTCATAGCCAGCTCCGTGGGCATGCGTCGGGGTCCGCCGTGCTTACTGCTTAGTACTAATATTCGCTACCGTTTAAGTAGCTGCCATTATTCAATTTTTAAAATAGTCCAGTTTTGAGGCTTACCTAATAAGTACAATTGTCAACAAAATAATTAATTGCTGTCTACATATAAATACTTCTTATTGGTCAAACCTCTCTTTTATTGTTCTCGGCTTTATCACACGCTGCTTATCCTAAGCGGGCTGATGAAAAGTATGTTATTGGTGCATTGTTATCCGCATGGGCAATAGTAATTCCATATGCATAAGTTTTCGACTACCTTATTTTTCGAACTGGAAAACGACAGTGACAAGCATTGACGCTATTGCGACGGGAATAGGTGAGGCGGTGGTACCTACCAAACTAAGGCGAAACGTTGTTGAACTCTACCAATATAGTATAGTAGTGACACGTATAGCCAGTCGTTCACTTTTACATACTACCTGGCAGAATGGCAGATAGTTTATTCTTCAAAGAGGCCCAGACCAATACTAGTGTGGCGCCGAGGTTCGTTACCACTGAAGGGCGTAACGGTAGAACCAGTGTGCCAACTGAGTTTAGGGTGACGTCATAACTGTGGAGGTGGATGACGTCACACCCATGATATGGAAAAGGAAGATCTTCCCAGCCAGGTAAGGTGTACTGCCTGGGGACCTTGGACCATCTGAGAAGCGTTGAAACTTCTATATAGTGTTGTACAGATAAATAATTGTAATATCGCGATTCAGGATTTTATTTTGAAATTTCGCTTTTTATATTTTTTTATTATTTTTCCTTGTAGCGTTTGTTTATTGCTTGACCGCTACACTAGGAAAAGTCGTTGCCTAACATCCAAAACACAAGCAATTTTGCTTACTTTGGAGTTAGATCAGTCCGTCAATTTTACTGTCCATATTTTTTTAATATTTATTAATTCCTTGCACATTCACTCCTTTAACTTCAGCGAACGTAAAATCCAAATTTGATGCCAAATATGCTGTCATCATAAAAACATTATTTACCATAGATGTAGTATACTCTAAGATTGGCAATGCGAAAGAGTCAGAGCATAGTCACGCGTACGTAAGAGGGAGATAGACAACCGACCGCCTAACCGTTTGTAGTGATCGACATAAACCTCGCTTTTTCAGAAACATTTTTAAATATAAAGTGTTAGTATAGTGTTTATGAAAGTTATTGGTCATGGTTACTCGTGCTTTACCTGGATGTAACTCATCCAAGAAATAAAATGAGATTTCACACACACAAATATACATATATGTTTTAGTCTCGCTTGACAATTAACGTTTCCAAACTTAGAGTATACTAGATCTACTCGTACATTATAACCGGCTTCGGGGAAGTTCTCACTTCTGCTGTTTTTATGTTCGTTACTTCAGAACTCAATCGTTTACTATCCAATTGAGAAATTTCTTATTCTGGTTAGGAGGGTATACTTTCAATTTAGTCCCATATGAATTTGTTAAAGATTTGATTCAACAAATGCAGGAGATAGAAACTGGGCAGCAGTTTTATTGCATCTAAATTATCGTTAGATTGTCAGTTTGTGCTTTGACAAAACCACTTTCAGTGATTGTTCTTGATAATTCCTAATACTAAAACAATAATATATAAAAATCGCTTTAGGTAATGAAAAACGCTATAGGAATATAAATAAAAACAAATTTTCTCTAAAAGACCACTTAGCACTGTATAAATATCGACGCCGATAAATCCCTTATTACACTTCGTGACGTTATAATGTATAATGGGGATTCGTTTCGAAAATTTGACTTTCGCGGGCATAATTTACACATTTCAACTAAATTTTTATGCCATGAAATACAAACTAAATTAGAAAATAATGTTTAGGCATAATGTTAGTATCATAAATTATCAGGGATAAAAAACCAAATAAAGGGATTCGACCACATTGTATGGACTGCTCGGCTCCATGTGACGATTAACTCGTTTATTGACTGGTATTTTATATGATTGATATGTAAACAAAATTATTTATAATAAAAAAAATAGCAGGAAAATGAAAAAAATATTTCATAATGAGCATGGTAAAAGTTAAAATATTGACGTTAATTACAAAGTTTTTATTTTTTAGTTAAGTTAAAATTCCAGTTCTTAAAATACCACCATCATTTTTTACAAATAAAATAAAGATTATAGGAAAAATACTTTAAAAAAAAGTGCATGGTCATCTCAAAGCCTGTAGTGGACTTTAAATCACTTGCATATTCCCTATTACAAACTGGGAGTAATACAAGTACAATATGACATATATTCCTGAAATCTTATTTTTAGCTATAAAAATCAAAGTTATTAAAATTAGCCATATATTTTTGAAATAAGTGTTTATTTGCTTTTTACAAATATGAATATTTTACCTTTTCAATAAAATTGTTCAAGTTTACTTGTATCCTAAACTTATAAATTTAAAATGTATGGAATAAAAGATATTTGAGAACATTCTCTTACATTGTTTTGTTTTTAATCCTCCGATATAATATAAAATAGTCTAATATTAAAAAAGAAATATACAATCAACAGTGCAATAATATTATACAAACTTTTATTTATTCGCTTTTTACCAAGGTTCAAACGAAATAAATATATTAGCTACATTTATTATTTGATATCTAATACATACGAACATTTTTAACCTCAGCAAGAAATTATTCATTTATCAAAGTTGGGTAAACAGGACTGTAACAGGATTGTAAATTAAAAACAGCATAAGACATTAAAAATGATAATGCAACCTTGTAAGTATTGTATATTTTGGGTAAAAGTTACATAAATCTCCACCTTTAAATATATACTAAATAAAATCTGTTTAGTAATACTTTGTCCACGACTGAAAATTTATAAAGTTTACAGGTAAAGTTTCATTCCCAACATAGATAAATTACTTTATTACAGCTAACTAATATCCAACTAGGTACATAAGACAAAAACCCTAAAAAGTTTGTCACTTGTCTAATAAATATTTTGTTTATTTGTAATCTGCCCACCCAGACCACAGCAGTACAATTTTCATATAAAAATACCATCTATATTTCTGGAATTTCATACAGATCTTGTTCTGATAATTCAAATTTTACCCAAATTATTCTATCAATTCTTAATTTTCGGTTCCTTTACCAGGTAGGAAGCTTGACATAAATGTCAATAAATGTGCAAGTTTGCCATGATTCACCAGTTTGTCAGATGAAATATTTGCCCACCAGGAAATGCTTAATATTCTATGTATTACTAGAAATAAAACAATCTAGATGGTTTTTATCTATAATAAAGTCCAGCCGCTAAACAAATGCGTTCCTAACAGGTCGCGATTGAATATATGACGTAACTTTGAAATGGTGTTGAATTTACAATAGAAGCCTCTTTATTTCCCCTACTAAAAAACAATTAATTTGTATATATCGACGGTAAATATTAGTAGTACCACGCATTCTACCGAACTCTTAATTTTTTTTATTATTGATTTTTATTGGTATCAAACAAACAGGTATTGAAACATGGTACTCTTTACTTTGGTTAATTGAATAAGTATTATACAGGGTTACTTTTAAAGGACCATCCAAATTTTTAGAGGCTGTTTAGAATCGATAATATGTTCGATTTATGTAATAAAAAAAATATTTTTAAAAATACAAAATTTCATTTTTTAAAGTAAGCAAACGTCAGCTGATTCGGTACTATCAGTCGTAATTTGTGTCCTGCGCGGCTCGTGTAAAGCTTCCGCACCCCGCGTAACACCACCGGCGCGAGCGCACCGCTGTCCGCTGGCCAGCAGTCGGCAGTCGTATGATGTCGTAGTGTGCACTGTGTTCAGTGATTTATTTTTATTTTCAATTGTTAGATAAAATGGTGCATTATTACTTAATTTACGGGGTTTATATGGTTAAGTGCTATATCTTAAGTGGTGACGTGGTCGCGGGATGATGGCGCCCCAAGTGCAGTGTTTGTTTTAAAAAAGAATCAAAAAAGTTAAGTAAGAAGATAAGAACATAGGTACCACATTGGAAGTGTATCTGTGTTCTTAGTTTAATATGCTATTGTAATATTGGCGATTCTTATTTTATTCAATGTTGGTAAAAACCATTTTATACGGGTTTAAAGCGACATTAGAGTTTATTGACCCTTAGTCTGGTAGTTATTGTTTAATTTCTTGGGATATCTTGAAATGAATATTTTTATATTATCTTGTTATAACTTTACGTTAATAATTATAATGCACTTTCAATTTAGTAGTTAGTTCCTAATATTAAAAATTTGGCCGGACCTTTAAAAGTAACCCTGTATAAGTGTTTCTCTTATAACTCTCAGCGGCTGGACTGTATATAAATCCGTGGCAAGTCTGTACATTAAATTTTTTTGTCATGTTTTGTGACAAATATTTATTTTAGAATATGGTGAGAACATGAACATGAGTTCTTACCGTATTCATTCATTGGGTAAACTACATAAATACGAAAAATTTTATTCTGACAGTCGCAAATACGAATTTCAAAATACTGATTTTCATAATTCTAAAGGGTTCAAAATTAATATAACAACTCCAATTTATCATTCATCCTTTTTTTTATTTTAAGTTTTATATCCTAATCTATATATATATATATATATAAAAAAATTTAAAACGTCAAATATACGAATTCATACAAAAATTTGATTATTAAAGTATAGATTAATTAGGATTCCGACATAAACAATAGAATGTGCCTGTCTTAACTGTTCTAACCTAACCTAACACAAATGATTCAATAAAACCGCCGCTGCAGCGGCATGCTCGCTCGCCTCACGCGGTCACTGTACTATAATTCAATAACAGTAGATAGTAAGTAGTAACTGACACGGGTTATATGTATGAGGGAAATAATATATTATATGCATATTTAAATATTATTCTAATTGAATCAGAGACCTAATCTTAACATTTTATTCTAAGAAATTTTGTGATTTTTATAATAATAGACATTATAATTAGGTATTATGAAAACCGGACTTTTGAAAATCAGAATATCGAAATTCGGAATAAAATATTCTGGGGTATTCAAGTTCTCAGTGTATATCAATTTTCATTGCGAAAATTATAGGGCATATGACTTGTCTATCTGTGTATGTCCAGATATATTTCAAGCTTGACTGATTTTGATGAAAATTTGGATTACACTCAGAACATGTGTATGCGCAAAATAAAGGCGATATATTTTCAAAAAATTTACGCCCACCGAAACAGGGGGATAATATCTAGAATAATATAAAACTTGAGACATCCTTAGCAGCATTACTTCTCTAACCACAAGTACCGCGACGTCACACACAATAAGTTATCATTGGCTGAGTCGGCGTAGTACAGAGTACTAGATTGATGATGAATAAATTGGAATGGAATTACAATGATAATATACAGAATACGTCACTATACCACATGCGCACAATGGTGCAGTGTGGCTGAGTATGGTATAGCTTACGCTTTGATACATACCGAATACTTAAAAATTATGAAATCTAAGGAATCATCCTGTCTAAATTATTGAGTTGCTTATGTCAATTTTTATGTTCATAGTCAAAAAATAATATTCCCAAGATGTATCAATTAAGTGGATACCTTTTCCTGCACTCTATATAATTTATATCTTGTGGTAACCAGAACTGGGAACTTGTCCAAAGCAAAGGGATGTGTCAACACACTATCTCTGAGATTTCAATAATCGAGAATAACTTTTGTAGAAATGCTCAATTTCAAAACACTTGTCCCATCATGGGATCCGATACCTCATGATCTAAGGCCAAAAGGCCGACCACTTTATAAGTTTTGACAGTTTGTTTCAGCCAATGGCTCACACTGTGGCTCAGGTTTGTTTATGATCGAATTAGCTGCATGGGGTTGTCATGCAATATAAATGTCATAATATTATGATGTGTGACTGTATATATAAAAAAATATCATTAATTTTGTTTTACCTTAAATATACATCATTTCTGCCATAGAAGACATTTTCTTAGGTATATGAACAAAAGTTTCAAAGTAACTTGCTAATTCATCTATTGTAACATCACATGGAGGGTTGAGAGCTTGTTGGGAACAAGAGCTGGAAGCAGTCCTTTCTGATGTGGCCTCTTGGTGTGGTTCACTTACTTTACTCTTCCACCATTCAGAATTTTCTTTTGGTTCTATTTCTCTTGAACTTAAGTCTTTTTCTTGGGAGATACTCAGCTGGTTACAATTGTGGACCAGTGTATATAAATATAAATTATCTGTCTTGCTATCTTTTAACGATTGACATACATGTGATAGTTGGTATTCACATTTATTATTTTTATTATAGCTATTACACAATCTCAAAACTGGATCTTTTAATAGTTTATTGGGTTTCTTTTTTGAAATCGTCAGATTTTTCCTCTTTTGCATATTACAGGCACACTTAAAGTTGGGTATTGTTTTAGACACATGGTATTTTTTCTGTGATGGACTTGAAAATGGGTTATCCTCTTTCATATTTTTATGTAACTTAATTGGTTCGATTTCCAGCCGTCCCATCTCAACGGGCAGAATCATTTCTTCAGAGGTCATTGTGGTGCTGCAAATCAATAATTTATTTATTAAACTTTCTTATACAACACAGGTTGTTTGTAGTCAGCATCAAATTGATATGAGCTTCTGGAGGAATCAAAATGATCTGAAAAACATGAAAGCAATTTGATATAAGCTTTTCGAATCCTCATATTATTGTTGTAAGTACACAAAGCGTTCAAACATCTTACTAAGTAGTATTTGCAATCCTTTAGACAATCAATCAACCTTTATATCAATAGAAAGTGGGAATGTAGTTCCCACTATACATGTACGAAATACTATATTACAAACTATATAAAATACATGTCAGTATACACAAATACTTAACTATATACAATATACCAATGGTCTCTATTAACAATGTAGGATATATACATTTTTACTAATATTCATTTTTTTACATAAAATATTACCAAAACTATCAATTAATTATACATTTTAGCTATGTGAGTACTAAATAAAGAATACATTAAATAATCAATAGTAATTTGAACTTTCACAGTCTTATTATTTTTTTAATCATCTAAACAAAATTTTAAACTGCTCTACTAAACAGTTGTATTTTTGCAGAACCGAGGTTGTTAATAGGGGCCATCAATACATTCTAACATAATAAAAAATAAATATTAGATTTTGAATTAGAAAATAAACTATAATTTGCCCACTGCTGCCCAAATGTGCCAATAATATACTAGTCTAGTTATCTGTTATCTATATAATGTTTACAGATGGTTAACTCTTTTCATCATGAGAGGAGAGCTATCTGCTTGTTTCCTATTCTATATGTTTTTGCTATTATAAAAACAATGTACTCTTATTTTAACTGAACCACTGCTAGGTCGACACCTGGGCGCCAAGCTGATCTGTGGATACCTCAACGAGGCGTCTAGGTGCCACGTTCCCATTCAATTTTAAACCTTCAAGTGCTAAAAATTTATTTTAGTATGAAAAGTTTAGTGATGCATGGGGTAACCGTGGGGATCGGGGGGCGAAGCCCCCCGCCACTAAAAAAGTAATTCACCTAACACCACAGTTGAATTAGGTTAGTTAGGTTCTTTCTAGATCCCACACCCAAAAGCAAGAGCCCCTGCGCAGCGCTCCAAAAGTAGGGTTCCGTCGACTTGCTCTTACCAGACTTGTTTCAGAAATAGGTAGTATTTTATCGCAATTAAGTTACTCACTTTACACCTGCCTCTCTTAATATGACATTATTTTAATCTAAAATGATAGAAAATGATTGTTCCGAGGTGACTTAACCTCAAAACTTTGATCATGCGTAATTCGGTAACCATGGGTTTCCATGGGGGGGTAGTGTTACTGGGGGGATAGTAACTCTCCACTCTTTCCTTACCCCAACTTTTCCACATTAAAATCGAGATGCGAATTTCAAATGCAACCCCGATACATGTTCTGTGGTAAATTACCTGTACTAGTAGTAAATAATATAACATAATCTGTGACCGTGAATTGTTTATTTTGGCAGCCATTATAGTCAGTTCTTAGTACCAGCTGTATAGTTTATGGCTATTTGTTTGAGGGTTTTTTGTTATAAAAGTGCAGTCTTTTATAACAAGTGTTTATTTTGACAGACAGAAAATATATCCATAAGTCATCGTAGTCATTTACAGAATGATCAAATATGATTTATTGTTCATTTTCTGGATTTGTGAACATCGACATTCTGTGAGTGTGGTACTGTGATGGTAAAGATAAAGTGGTTGCTGTGTTTAGCAGATTGATATCAATAAGATACTGTTTTTTATTATTTACAATAAATATTATAACAGATAGTAAATATATTGATTATACATAGATATTTTACAGAATGATAAAATATGGTTTGGTCGAATTGTACATATATATTTCGCGCGACAGTTTGTTTAACTCAAGACAATATTTGCCGCGTTTTAGCTTCGCAATGTCAGTGCTAGTCATTTTTTTTTACCGACCACCGAAGGGTTAAATATATACCAAATGTTTATTTTCTAGAGGCGTCGTGATCGAAATAAAATAAAAGTTGTATTCATACTTTGAAGCATTTGAGAAATGTTGGAACATGCTCAGTGTATGTCATCACAATAAAAATACTAGTTTATCAAGTACCAGGTTAGAGAACTAATCCACGTAATGTTAATTTGTGCCATTCGTCATTATGCTTTGTTTACAAGACAATCTAGATTTCTAGAAGTACCATGACTTGGAAAATGTAATAATAATGTGACACACTTACCTACATCAAACTTTAATTTATATTCATTTCAACTTTTATCATTTACTTATTTAATTCAAATGTTAATTCTAGAAATAGCACAAGGTTCTAACACAGTATTTGTAAATACTTCGATTTATAATATTTTTAGTTTTCACACACTACAATCGACACAGATTTTTGACACAGGTCACAGATGTTTAAACAATTTGAAGTTTAGAAAAAACAGATATCATAATTAGGTGTGTTCAGTACAACTGCTAGTCCATAAATAAATATGTATATAGGCTATGCTAGTCTTAGAAGTTTAAATCAGATAGAACTCTAAATTAAGATTTTGCCTGAACACTTTTACATACTTAAAAGTAGCGGTTTGACACATTACGATAGTGATGTGAATGTAAATTTAGTATCGAAAAAAATATAACCAAATGAGAGTCAAATTTATAAGTCTTTGTATTTATAATATTAGTATGTTAAGTAGTAGCACAATAAAAAGTTTCAATAAATTGAAAATATAAATGTTTACTTCATATATATATAGGTAGTATATGTCTTGATTGATAATTGGCTAAAAATGTCCCCGTTTAAAGTCTACTATATTTGGTGGACTTGGGTGACACTTAAGATCGTGTCATTTTAACAATCACATGAGAACTAGCTGAAAGAAATTTATTAAATGCGTTGTTTTGTAATGACAAAATTTTGTCGCAATTATCTTGAAAAATCTTATACCAAGATAAAGTTTCATCGGCAAATTCTATTATTTAATTACAATTATAATATGAAAAAAGGATTATTTAGTCCGATTAATCGGTACTGCCAGTTTATCATTGCATTGGGGTAATTTTCCGAAATAATGGGAAACATTTTTCACATACTTTTAGGTACCTGGCATTTATTCAATAACGTTTACTATTTATTTTCGTGGTATAATTTAAGCCTGAAACAAGACAATTAAGTACAATAACAATATTTGCAATTAAGTTGAATAAGTTAAAAATTACCGTACTCTTTTATTCTTATCGTATCTTTCCACCAAATCCGTTTCATTAAATTAAATTATCCACCTTTAAATGGCCATAGGATGCCACATTATTCTTAAAACAACGTACTTAGTTCTTCTTGCTAGTTTGTGATTAAAACGTAGTGATTATATGATACTCTTCACATTAACTACAAAGATCTAGGTATATTTGCTAATAACGATTATAATGACAGCGGTTTGTTTACTGTATGTGCTCGTACCGAGTTTTGCGTAAAACTTCCTAATGTAGTAAGCTGTAAGACCTTGTTTGTCTAAGTTGTCAGGAACACGTCCATTTCGTTCTCTGTGAAAGTCAGTGTCAAATTGATGGTTGACGTCATATGATTTCAAGTTGACATTTTCCATTAGTGTAAGTAATAAGTAGGTATGTTAGTTGCTTTATGAAATATCGTGTTGTGGGAAGCGAGAAGTTTGTATTGATTTTTTCAGTATTTGTAATAATGGAACCGAATCCTGTAATTATCACTGCTACAGCAAAACATACAGCATCGGTAATAGATATTTTGTTATATACAAGTCACTTCGTTAATTACTTGATATGGTTAACATAAATTTATAAATTCAATTTAATTTCAGCTAATATTCTTACACGGTCTTGGAGATACTGGGTAAGTTAAAGGTTATTAGTTATTATTTTACTGACCATAGTTAATTGCACTTGCAATAACTACTGCCGTGAATCTTAATGTACCTACTTAATAAATACAAGTTAAAAATTCAGTAAATATTGTTTTAGACATGGATGGGCAAGCACTATCGCTGCTATAAGAGGACCCTATGTCAAGGTGATTTGTCCAACGGCAGCTACGATTCCGGTAACCCTAAATGCGGGATTTCGAATGCCCTCTTGGTTTGATTTGAGGTCATTAGATTCTACTGCTCCTGAAGATGAAGAAGGTATAGTCAGAGCGTCAAAGCTTGTGCACGGATTAATCGCTGATGAAGTCAAGGTATGTATTATTTATATATATAACAATACTAGCTGTTGACATATTAATACTCTTGCAATAAACTTATTGGTAGACTATACTTACTGATGTGAAAGTATCTTACCTACATTAAAGTGAAAGAGGATGTGGAAAATTCCATCCATCCATAGAGGAATCCAAAAGTTATGAAAATATCCTTGAGCAGTAGTGCTGTGCGTGTTTGTGTTATTTCTATGTGTTATCAAATATGTACAAGAAATGTATACAATGTGTTACAAAACTACCCGTGAAGCCGAAAGGAGGTTAAATGAGGCTTTATAATGAGTCCATTCACAATATTTAAGAACCGTAGTAACGCTGTGTAATATACCCCAAAAAAATAAAAATATATTATTATTTTCACTGATGTGCAAAAATTAAAAAAAGTAAATTACGCAGAATGTACCTACATTTCTACCTAATTCGCGGAAAGAAAAAATTTTTAAAAGACCTAACCTTACGAAACAACCTAAACGAACACTTACTTTTTCATAATAAACGTCAAATTTACAGAAACGACTCAAAGTGTGCTCCGCCTTGCTCAATATACAACCTCGCTCGTTGTGTGGCATTTCGCACCATCGTCAGTGTACGGTGTAACCGTAGCATACTGTATCATCATCATTTTACGCGACACACATTATTCATTATAATTTTAAGTAGTATAATAAAACAGTTCGCTTATAGTCATCAAGAGTGCTAAGCGTCCTCACTAATTGTTACTTATCAAGTGTAACATCAATATAATATAATCAATATCAAAAGTGTACCAGTTATTAAACTGTATATTATTAAATTGATAAATTATATTGATTATATTATATTGAGATAGCTCATAAGCAGTTTGCTTTCCTGGTGGAAAGAGAACTCATCGCCTATAGACACCAAATATGTTAATTTTCCATTTAGTATCCATGCTGTGCCCGTTTAAAAATCCAACCTTACCCTCCGAACCGGAACACGACAATAACAAGCATTGAGGCTATCGCGACAGGAATAGGTGAGGTGTTGGTACCAAATACCCGGGCGAGACGCTGCGAAACTCTTACCTAGTATTGTTTTTCTAGGTTTGGGTGTTTATTAAATACATTTTCAATATTCATATTTTTAGCTATGGACTTTAAAATTAACTAAATGAAAATAAGATTGAGTCAAAAATTATTATTATCATATACAAAATTACACAGTTGACAATAATTAAAAATAAGACAACGAATTAGAGCTAAGAGTGTCTAATCAGTTCAGACGAACGATGCTCCTTCCACACCCGTATTGATGATGTCACAGTCGCGCGACGTGGCGTGATATTGCTCCGCCTCGTCCGCGTCAGCGCCGTATTTTGCTAACAATATACATATATATTAGACATACTATACTAATACATAGAGTATTATAGTATTATTGACTGACACTCATAGCACAAATAAATGATTTGCTTACTTTGGAGTTAGATCGTAAGTAACATTTAATCTTAAAAGCAGGAACACAAAAATTCAATACTGTATTTGCACATTTGAGGAACAAAGGGATGAAGGTGATTTAAAAGTGAAACTGGTTAAGTAACAATAATATAATAATAATATAATATAATATGACGACAAATTACACGAACTGATCAAACCCCAAAGTAAGCAAATAATTTGCTTGTGATATGGGTGTTAGTCAACGATACTAATACATAGAGTTACATATATAAATACTTTTATATATTTAATAAACACCC
>DWBA01000323.1:0-14215 GCA_018236825.1 Apodemia zela | reverse complement strand
AAATATATAAAAGTATTTATATATGTAATTCTATGTATTAGTATCGTTGACTAACACCCATAACACAAGCAAATAATATGCTTACTTTGGGGTTAGATCAGTTCGTTTAATTTGTCCCAGAATACTTATTTATTTAATACCTAGTCCTAATTCTGTTTAGACTCTAGCTTTCACAGCCGTGTTCATTTCGTGAACTAACGAAGGTTTACAAATTAAACACAATATAATCGAGAACTTGGCACTTCTTTTTGCGTCTATGCTCTGTATTTCCATATTTCAAGGCTTCACAGATTTATGAGTTTTGCATACTACGAAGTTTCCAAATTTTAATTAAATTTTTGTATTATGTCATGCGGTGTATTAAACACACTCAGCAAATACCCACTTTCCCCATTCACTGATTTTTGGCTAGTGAGTTTTGTTGATGATCTACATAATAATATAAGCATTTTGTCAACTTTTTTATGACTATCGCTTGTTGGTTGCGAAAACCAGGACCGACGGCTTAACACATATTGTTACATATTGCGACGGACATTAAGATGTTATTTTTTGCCAAACCCGAGATTTGAACAGGCTAACTAACACTTATTTAATCAAAAAGCAACTTTCAAAAGGAGATTATAAAAACAACCAAATCTAGTTAATTAAAAAAATGATGTGCCAATTGTTAATCTATATGAGCTTAAAAGCAAGTGTACAAAGTTTCACAAGTGTATATACTGTCTATGTTTGCACCTCCATATCTTCAAAACTGCAAAACAATTTGTTTTATATTACATTTGAAATATTAAACGTAGGAATTGCAAAAAGTTTTATCAAAGTTGAATCAGTAGTTTTCAAGTTAGAAACTTGTTTTTTCAAAAGGGGAACCCCCTTTGGTTATAGCATTTTTTCTGCATTTAAATTATTTTATCAAATTGCTTATTTGTTTAAGAACGAGTATATAATTAAAGTACCATGTGTAAAGTACCCGTCAAAGTTGCAAAGGGTGAGGGTAAATTGTAACGCCCAAAAGCGGTCCCAATAAGTAAAAACGCTCTTTTGATGACTCAACATAAAGCTCAGAATTATTCTTACCACAAATAGTTACACCATAATTAAGCGTTCCAATTTTGCAAACAAGTTGTTAAAACCAAACAAAGGGCCCCTTTAGCCAACGAAAAACTTAATTTATTCAACCTTTAATAAGAGAACCGTGTGAGAAATGATGGCTATCGAACGAGTCAGACCAAAAGACCGCGCCAATATCCTGTCATTTCTACCATTTAAACTTTTTAAAAAACAAATCAAAGTGCATGTTTATCTTCAATCGGCACCCTGTTACTCGTTCCACGTGAAGGTTAACACCGATTCATTAAAAAAAGACGCTTGTAGACCCCCAAAAGACTGAAAAAAGACAAGTATGGTCCAAAAAGATTACATTTTGGTTACCGAGCGGCGCCTAGCGGGTGCTACGGCGGCGTCTGTGAATGTGAGCTTCTTTACATCCAACGATATCATAATTTAATTGTAAAACTAGGTGTGTTTATTTTTCAATAAATGTATTTAATTTTTAAATATATTTTAATTTTACAACAATTCTATATATAACAATAACAATATAAAAAAATATTTTATATTTACAAATTTGTCTTAATACGTTGTGTATGTATATTGGCTATTTTTGACAACTGATACGGTGGAGATGACAATGTCCTTCCCATGCTGCTAGAATCTTCTTTAATTTTGAGACCTTGGGTGAATTTGTTCCATTTGTTGCTCAACTTTTGACAACTCAACAATATGACGAAAAGTCGCAAGTGAAATTAACATTATTAGTAGTGTAAAGTCACGCTCGGATCTGTAATGCAAGAGACTTGCCTATAATTTAACTCTTTGATAGAGATTTCATACGCTGAGGTATATACATATATAGCAAGATTAAAAGAAAATTAATTAATACCTCTTACCTGTTAACAAATGTGTATTACAGCTTAATAATCGTCAGGTGTAAATGTCGCATTAGATGTTGGGGCCGATATGTTCACCGGACGGTGTAGTTTTGTTAATCGTAGGTGCTCGCGCGCACCTAATTTATACGCGTCGACTCCGACACAATCCGCGATTGCGTTATACACAATACGACAATATATCTATGATAATTGTTGTAAAAAGATCTACGACTTATTGTTAGAGTGAGATTTAGCTGTAAATTGTAATAAGTAATGACACCAAATTTTGTCACCAGTGTCAGATACCAGGCTTTAATTTTAAAAAAGGATCTTTTCTTCTCCTGGAATATAATCTTAAAAATATTTTTATAGTACAAGATGGCAAACAAGCACATAGATGTAAATAAAAACTCTCCAGATTGAAAGATATGATCATAATCTGTAGATCTATAGATAATAATGATATTAATAGTGTGTTGTGTTTTGTTTGAAATGAAAACTTCTTCAGCCGCATTTAGCTTTTTTTATATCATAAGACAGCAAACAACCAGATGACTCTCCTGGTGGAAAGAGAAACCATCGCCATAGATATAAGACTCCAATTACGCTTTTTATAGACTACAATTCTATCTTTTCACTATTCTGTAGCTTCATTCAAATTAGTGAATTAAATTACAAACTAAACACCGCATTGATTGTTCTGTAGGTTACCCAATAGATGCAACGTTTGTTTACGACAGCTGAGCCAAAACCAGCGTCAGTGCCTGCCTTAAAGTAAACCTAATTTAAAAAAAAGATAAATGTTTATCTTTGATGTCATAGCTTTCTAAAGGTGAAAGAAATATTATTATGAATCTTGGCGTTGTAGAATTTATCTGTTATAAACAAACACACTTTTTTATATTAGTAAAGTTTAGTATATCAGTGTAGACCAATAATCAATAAATTGTAGAAATTTCATGAATATCGCAAGAAAACTAACGTCTTTCTCACCAACCGACAAACTGGGAAATCGTTGTGAACCGGAACTTTTGTTGACATTCATTCTCTCTACCCGGCTAGGCAACAGGCGTGAAGACATTTATTAATTAGGTGAAAGTAATTTTTGAATAAATTTCTTAGAATTTTCTATGCTTGTAACAATATCGCCGCTAATAAACGTTTCAGTTCAGACCATAATTAGAACATACTCGTATTATCCTAAAAATTTCTTAATAAGGATCTTTTTAATACGTTAACATGGAAATGCGCCGACATCAAAGCTTAAAACTAAATATTATTTCGTTTGACAGATAATACGATGAGTCTGACCGCAGTCGGGATGTATAGGGTTAAAAGATAGAGATCTGTGCCCCTCACAATATGAATGAACGTAGAAGATATAAGATAAATCACCGCTAATAGGAATTTATGTAACATCAAATTATGTTTAAAATCACGATGGATAAAGATAAAATATTTTGGTAGGAGTAGAATTCTTTTTTGGGTTGTTAATGTAGCTGATTGTTGTAGTATTAAAACGTGCAAACTATATTTGCTTGATTGTGGGTCATTTCACAATTTTTAGGATTAAGTCTAAGCAAACAAGCAGATCTTTTTCAGAGCAAGTAAAAGTGAGCCATCGACTGTAAAAATTAATGGTTTGAATAATAGAACATCTGCCATTCGCCAGACAGATTGTAAAAATCAAATATACGTGTCACTATAATCGTGACTACTAGAATAAGAGTTCCGAAACGTCTTACTGGCAGAGTTTCGCAATGTCTCACTCGGGTATTTGGTACCACCACCTTACTTGTTCCTGCTACAACAGCGTCAATAATTGTCTTGTTCCAATTTGGAAGCTAAGGTAGCCGGAAGACTTATGCATGTGGCATTGCTATCCCACCTTACGGATAGTAACGTACTATTAATATCTTTGTTGTCTATAGGCGACGTTTTCTCTTTCTATCAGGAGAGCTATCTGTTTGCTATCTAATGATTTAAAAAATAATAATCGTACGTTATTAACAACATTAGGAATGAATGAAAGTCCATCGGCTATCTTATGGTTTTAGTTAGAATAGAACATTAACAATCACTGGGTCTTCTATCCAAGCTGACTATATCGCACTTAGGACTTTCACTGTGACCATTTTGCGTATATGGTATAGTAGGTAATCCTGCCAACCTAGCTCCTTCCAGAGACTTAGGATAATTCAGACCTGCTCGAGTCAGGTTACCCGTAGGTTTAACCGAGAAACCGGGTTCTTAGGTAGTTCAACAGCCCGCTAACAGTACGTGGTGCATAGTTTCTTCGTCGGTTAAGCAGATTCAATAAAAAAGACTACTCGTAAATCCCATTTTGTGCATAAAATTTCATACACAATGTTCCGTTACCAAACCTCATATTTTCTTTAGAGAATGAGAGTAATTTTCTGGTCAGTTTGGAATTGAGTTCGGAGCTCAAACGCAAATCCCAGATTGTCTATAGCAACTATCGCCCAGACCTACTGCTTTAATCTTAAAAAACCAGCCAAGTGTGAGTCGGACTCGCGCACGAAGGGATTTGTACCATTATCTATAAAGACAAGCAAAAAATAACGTTTGTTTTATGGGTTCTCAAATATTTATTTTATTCTGTTTTTTAATATTTGTTATTATATACAAACTGTCATAGGATTATAATATGTACAAGCGGAAAGTAGTTACTTCAGAAACAGTTACTGAATCAATTGCAACCATTTTTAACACATGTTATATTTTTTATAAATATATAATTAAAAAGAAAAATAAAAGACATCTTTAATTAGAGTAAGTAATAAAGAAAGAATTAATTCAAGGTTTAACATAAATAGGGCTTAACATATTTAAATCTTTAAATTTACAAATATTTCATTAAAAATAGAACAAAGAAAACCATAGTTTATTCGGACTACGTGCAGTTGATTTCATAAAAAAAAACTATATTTTAAACCACGAAAAAAAATTCACTGCTGAGTTTATGATTATAATTAAAAATACTAATTGGTGTTGTCATGGTGTACATTCTTTTCTGTGACACGTTGTATATTTGCTGTAAAAATTTCAACTGCCTAACTATCACGGTTCATGAGATACAGTCAGGTGATAGACGGACAGACACACAGAGGGACGGTCATCGGAGTCTTAGTAATTGAGTCCCGTCTTACTCTTTGGGTACGGAACCCGAATTTAATTTAAACCCGAATTTAAACCCGAAAAGGTATTTTCTTCCAAATTATGCACTATATCTTGAGATTATTGTTTTGACATCATTTGTATTAGATTTACTCAGCTGTGTCTCTGCAAATTACACAAGCAGATTATAAATCCGCAAGTAAAAGCGCTCGCCGGTATGAAAAAACGAAACGCAAAATAATTTGTGAATAAATAATGCAAATGTCAATGTGTTATTTGTTCTCATTTTTTGTAACATCATACGACGCATTACGCACATCCATATATTATTATTAGCGGTTTAAAATGACTTTGTGCATCCCATTTATCATTAGAATCAATTATTTCTCCATTTACGTCTCTCGAAGTGTCGTTGGGTCTTCACCGTTGGTAATTTTGTGCTAACATGACTGCTTTTTATATATTATCGAGGGTATCTCCGCTGTAGGGACATTTCAAACGCGTTTAATTTTATGCATGCCACAATAATGACCATAAAATATTAATGTCTTGTGAATATCTCGAATGTAAGCCGTTGTTTTTTAGGAATTTTTCGGCAGTCATCAAGAGCTGGTTGGTTCGTACTGGTCCATTTGAAATGCTATTAAGAAATAGCTCACTGATTACTTTGTGAAATTGTACTATATTATTAACGTCAAACAAGTATTTATCTTGTGTAATTTTAAATTAATTGTGTTTACACTGGAAAATTATAGATTCAATGAATAATTCATGGTAGACCGAATACTCAGATATTATTTTTTGGAAGTTTAAAAGACTGGAAGAACTAGCAGGTTCAAGTACTGTAGTGTAGTATTTTTTTGTTGCTTTTAAAGTTTTTTTATGTTTTGAGTTTTGATGCACGGTTTGAGTGCTTGAGAAAACATGAAAAACTTTGCTGCTTTAATTTAAAAGAAGATTTTGAAATACATGAAAATTTACAAGTATAATATTTTTGCTATACCTACTTCTATCATAACCTTTGACAACCGTAACGCGTAATATGATTTCGCCAAAGCCTAAATTTGGATAATGCACGACCCAACAAGTATAACAAGTATTTCTTAATATATATTATCTCTTTTAAATTCATGTAGTATAAAACACTTCACTTCCGCTGTATATTCGCTGTATATTCGCTTAGATCTTCTAAATTACGAAACGGATTTTAATGCAGTTTTTATCAATAAACAAAGTGATTCAAAAGGAAGGCTTATGTGTATATTACATGCATATTATAAACCTTGCCAAACCAGGGCGGGTCGCTAATTCTAAATAAATGAAACACTCGTAGATTTCGATTTGACACATGAGGCGCTAGTAATTGAATCTGGTTAGGCAATTTTTTGTAAAACGCAAACATAACAGAAACTCGTTACGTGTCCAATTTATCAATAAACTTGACCTTTCATATTATGGAATTGTATGGGGATATATACATATGTAACGGTGGTTGTTTTATTATAAAAGGGTATAGACTAAGGTGTATTTTCTTTTATTTTTTAAACTTGCTAAGCTTCGCTGAATAGTTTTCTACTTACACACAGTTTAATAAATATAAGCCAAACAACATATTATACTCCAACATCGAACCTGAGATAAGGAAATACAAATCATATCATAGATTTAAGCGTTCAAGAGACTCATAAACATAATTTAATTGTTGTTTTAGCTAAACAAATAAGCAGTATTCCAATTGCACGAATGTAAATTGTACAAAGATCTTAAATATATAAATAATAAAAATTTTACATAACCACATAGACATGAAACATGATAATTATGCGGTGCCTATGATATATCACAACATAGCAAACAATTACCGCTATTGACAAATTATTTACGAAACAAAATATGTTTACCTCTATTTACAACTTATTTACCAAACAAATGTTTACCTCTATCCATCAGGTTAGCCATATATGACACGAATGACGTTGATGGTGCGTTGTATACATGTAGAGAGGATGTATTGAAACGTATATAAGTTTACCGGCTACCTCACTTTTCAAACTGGAACGGGAAAATTACAAGAATTGCATAGTTGCATAAAATTGTAAGCTACTATATAGTGCGATCAAAATATATAACAGAAATAGACAGATAAGGTCAAAATAGAAATAAACAGAAATACCACATCATTATTTTGTAAACACAATTGTAAACACCTAATATTAAATATCACTTTAAATTTTAATATATGTCAAATAATGCTAAAAAAACACTAAACTAGTAAATAATATCGTGGCGATCAATCTGTCAGTACTAATAGTGTTATTTCATTCATATATATACATGTCACATACGGAGTAATTTTATAAACGTCTATTAAGATGGAAATGCATAATGGTATAACACCTACGTCCTCTACCAAGGTGTGGGTAAAATTAGAGAGAATGCAACAATTAGGGCGATTACAGGCGAGATCTGCACATCCTGTCTGCAGGATGGACGTGGGCGAAGCTTTGCTCTCACCGTGTCTCAACTTTCGTTACTTTTAATAAATAACTGCTAATTTTTATAATAAAACATTGAACCATCATAGTTTATTGACATGATTGTGAAACTACCCATGTCAATCCGGCTCCTTTTTTGAAGATTAGATTAACTGCCATACTGCTATGCATCTCGTAAAAGGCGAGAATAGGCTTCTATGTGTCGCTAACTTCGTAACTACTACTTGGTGACGAAGTTCTCCAACATATCGACCGGATATGGTACCACCACCTCACCTATTCCTGCCGTAGTAGCGTGGGTGTATTACTATCTTGTTCCGGTTTGGACGGTCAACCTGACCGTCCAAACCGGAACAAGATAGTGATACTTAAGCATTGAATGCCACACGGATAGAAACGCACCATTAGCATATTATATGATGTAAATAGGCAATAGATATTTCTTTTCATCGGGGGTACTATCTGATTGCTTGCTAAAGCTACACCACCTAACGAAGTTAATATTTGTTTACTGTCTTCTATAACAAAGTGATAAATTTGAGCTGCATTAACATAAATTGCAATATATGTATAATAATAAAGTTTTGTTATTTTTAAAAATTAGAAAGCTTATTTTGATATTTTTTCTATGAATACAAAATGAACATGAAAGTGTAAGGAAGGAATGAGTTGGACATAAAATTTCGTCTAAAATGAAGTCCTGTATTAGTATGTGTGCCAATAAGGGAGCTCTCAGTAACTGTCCGCTCTGACTTTCGCCAATCTCTTTTTCCAATATAAAGTTGCCTGTATCGTTGAAATACTCGTAGTAACAGGTAGATACTACCACTCATAAGGAATCTGTTCATGGATACAAATGTATATGTTACAGTGAGTTAATTATAAAATATATAAACAGTAAACGCTGCCTACCTCGAAAGGGAATTCGCATTATAATATTTGTTTATTTATTAATCTTAAATAAAGTTTAATGTTAGTTCAACCCCTGAACATGCTAAAAATTAATACATAGTACATACACTATAATAAAGTGAGTTTCTTTCTAATATCAAATAAATCCTGTATGTGTACGAAAAATTGGAATATTGGATCTTTACGTTATTTATTATTGACACATGTACTATTTTAATCTGTGTTTATTAATAAGGCTGTAAATTATAATCAAATATATTAAATCGTAAATAAGTGGTTTGATTTCAAATACATGTTTGCATTTTAATTACCTCAATATTTGGACTGTTATTACTGCAGAGTTAATAATGGTGGTGACGACATTAAAGAATAATTT
The DNA here is from genome assembly GCA_018236825.1 of Apodemia zela. Lineage (NCBI taxonomy): Eukaryota > Metazoa > Arthropoda > Insecta > Lepidoptera > Riodinidae > Apodemia > Apodemia zela. The sequence continues at coordinate 5,360 of DWBA01000323.1, read as the reverse complement.
AGGTAACAAGAAACATCAACACAAAAAGGAAATGATTGTAAGAATCTGTCATATAGTAATAAATAAAGTAATCGTTACACTACAAACACATCAACAGGTATCGGTAAATAAGAAAAATGAAACATCACATCAAACGCCTACACACGACCTAATAACATTGTTTATTATTTTTATTAAATGCTCGTTGCGATCCGAGTAAATAGTAATTAATCCCACACACTTTCACATTTGCACTCACCTTGGATTATTAGTCAATGCGAATTCGGTCGCTGGCCTGTCTGCCTACTTATCATTTTTATATGGGACATTGAATCTTTTGTATTTGATATTACACATATTTTTACTTACATCAATCACTTTTTGTTTGCAAGTAAATTTATAAAAAAATATAAATTGATGTGTATGAGGAAAATTTTTACTTATATATTAGAAATAGCAATTATACAATTTTTATTATGTCTGTTCTTCTTTTCCTTGCCACTTTTAGAACTTACCATATATCTTCAAGAAATGAAACAGATTATACTTGTCACTACCATCACGTATTTGTTGCGTCAAGATATTCTGGCTACAATATAGATGCATGAGGTTATGGATTAAAATTCTGGATCAGAAAATCGTTTCTGCAGAAACTTATTCAGAAACAATTTCTGGACCCGGGATTTGAATAACTGAAAAACTTTGCAGATTTACTGGGAAACATATTTCATCCGAGAATGGATATAAGCTACCAATCATAGAATTGGGCTTAATACTATGGGCTAATAGTTTGTTAAATTGTAGCATTTTTACCTACTTATTCCGGTATATGGACGTGACAGTATTCATTTATTTATTTTATTTACTACCTATCATGACTGCTAAGCAATAGAGATCTACGGTGTGTCGCTCGGGTATGGTATGAATAATAGTAATTCTCTACTTGTATTTTGTGGCAACTGTGTTTATAAAAGTCAATATTTTAACGACTGTAATTATTACTTTTTGACTAGCTCCAAAGCGGTTAAAAATTCTAGTGACATATTATTTAATCGTAAAATAAAAATGACATAATCACCAAGGACTAAGACAGTATTGTCTTTTGAACAAAGATCTATACATTACTATCCACACTTGAACACTAGTAGTTGGATGTAAGTAACTGCTTTGGCGGTAATCAAAAAAATAATAGCATTATTGCGGTCGTTAAAATATTGACTATGACATTTTTTTAATTTTTTGCAACACCTTTGCCAGTTCCTAAGACAACAGTTGATCTTTCAATCAGTTAAGTACAAATTTTTAAGCTAATATTTTTTGATTGTTATCATCCCGGACACAACTTCCAGTTTTTATTGTATATATTTTTTAATTTATCAAAATGTATAACACTTTTTTATGATGAATGTGGCACGGGATTTCTGAAATATGATTAGAGCTGTTTATTTGAATCCTTTTTTTGATGCATTACACTTCGTCATTCTGTCATAATATTTATATTTGTTATATAAATAAGGAAATAAATTTTTAGTTTGTGCTTGTTTTGTTTTGTTAATGTTTTCTTTTATTTTTAGTTTTCATTTCGCTTTTCTGTGAATTTGCGCGAATAAAAATTATGCGCGAATTATTTATGGACACATACTCGCAGAAGAGAAAGATTTTATTATTTATGCATTTTATTATGGACTAGCCAACCCGTGCCCACTTCGTTGGGCGCTAAATATTTTTTGTGATGCAATAATATTTCAACTTCACATAAAATTTCTTTCTTTCGTTTAATAAAAAAAGATTATTTTTTCTTAAAAAAATATTATTAAGAAATATATTTTATGTGAAGTTGAGATGTCATTGCATCACTGTAGTGATTCAAATATAAAAGCTAGCTATACAGTACCGCGGGCTTTTTTGTAGATAATAAAGCTAATACAGACCAACATTTTTGACGAACATTATGTTCATCTATACCGAACCGTTTAGTCAGCGCATGCCGGTAAAGCATCACTTCTTGTCCAATTTCCGTTGACTTGATATACATATGATTATATTATTTTTCCCTGAGCTTTTTGTTCAATCATAATAAAATATAGCTTACAGCACTCTTGAATAGTGTAGCTTTCTGATTGTGAAAGAATTTTCATGATCGGTTTAGTATTTCTAAAGATTAGCCCTTACAATCAAACAAAGTTACAAACTTAACCTCTTTATAATATTAGTATAGATAAAAGCAAGACTAGCGGGACACGAAAGAATTTTAGGATGAATGTACCTATAGATGGAAAGGTTTACTATTTTTCCGCCCAAAAGCGGATTGACAGGAAAGAACTTCAGTGTTTTAATGAAATGAATCAAATTCATCATGCTATTTTACTTGCGAAGTAGGCAGGGTGCACTAAGCGTTAGCAAACATTCTGGCTTACGGGTTTGTCGGTTAGCGAGATGATTATCATTTTAAGATAGTTTATACAACAAAATAACATACACATATATAGCTAACAAAATAAATTAGAAGAGCGAAAAATTATGAGGACAAAATATGATTTTTGACAGTCGAATGAAGTTCAAGGCGTCTAATAGAATTGAGATTAACAGCAAAGCTGTTAATTCTAATTGTATACCTATAATATTTCTAGTGTAGATAAAAAATTAGAGTTTAAACCTAACCCAGACTGGGCCTCAGATCATAGCATCATCTCATCGCCGAAAATCCCTAAACAAAAATTATAACCGCCGGCTAATCTTTGATGTACAAGCGCTCGCAAATCACAAATCCAACCAAGATTAACAACCATCATTTTGCATATTATTGACGTTTACTACCATACCGCTTTATTTATTTATGTCTCGAGTTATTTGGGAAGTATTTTTTGAAGATGTCCACATAAAAATGTTGTCAGGAAACAAAACGAGTGTGAAATTTATGGTTGGGTCGATGTGTGTCAATACAAAATTTATAATGTTGAGAGCTGATTTGAGATTCGGATGTTTGAAATATGTTCATTGTGCCAGACTAAGTGGAATCGTATACGGATAATGAGGTGTGTTTAAGGATGATTCTAATATAATAATAATTGTCTAATTTATTTTAAACACACATTTAATTTATTTATTACGTGGGTGGAATATTTTTATTCGTACGATTAATAGTAAATCCTATTAAGCATTAACAGGATCTTACTGCGATTAGTCGCTGGATTATTTTACCGATATTTCGGCGCAGTGGGAAACACAATTATTAAGGGGGAACTGAAGTCTTTCGGGTAGTTAAAATGTAATGAATAGACATGTATCTCTTCCCACTGACTTATTCTTATGCTCGTACTACTGGAACTCTCACGAAAGTTACCAGGACAATAACATTAACCGCATTATTACGTTCATTTGGGCACATCGTTTGTCTATTGTTCTTTCCACCCATCACTAGAATACCCGTACGAGCCCATTAGCTTCCACCCGTCTTTCGGATTGAAATTCAGATGTTTGTTGATTTACAATGTGTCTTATAAGTATCTTCACGCAACCTCTTATCATTAGCATATTTATGGTAGAATCAACATTTTAGCTACATAATTAAAAAAATATTTATTTTCAGTAAATTTATTTATTATTTCTTTATATAATAAAATTTAAAAAACAAAAAAATATATATTATGACCTGCATAAAAACGGTCGCCGTTTTCATTTTATTGATCGAGTGACGTTGTCGAAGCCACGTTTTAAATAATGGAATCTGTCATTGCATAAGGCACATGATAACATAGCATCTGTTTACATTTCACATGTGATGTTAACTTCCCAAATATGTCGTATGAGATCATTAGGAAAGCTACTCAGTAGTGAAAGCTAATTAGGCTATCGGATGACGCGAAGAACTCACCTTTGACTTAACCTTATATTGACACTAGATCCCGTTTCACAAATCAAAGAGAAAGTTTGCGCTTAATTGCCAAATGTCACCAATAACTAACCAATATTTGGCTATCATTTTAAGTGTACCTTACCACATATTTGTAAATCGTGATTCCATTCCAAAACTATAATTAGTTTTGATATTAGCGTTAAGTTTCGTCGTGTATTAACTTCACAATTATTGTATAATGTATTAACTTCATGATTATCGCCTCTGTTGTCTAGTGGTCCGGTGTCGGAGTTGACCACACGAGGTCCCGGATTCGATGCCCGGGTCGGGCAATTGTAAAAATGTGTTTTTTCAGTTTTCCGATTCAATTAATTTTGCCTGGAATTGGAAAAGTGCCCGATTGGCGATAGGCTAGCCACCTATCACATTTTGGGACCGGAGTATCTTCGGCTAGTCGTGGGTGCACTGGTTGTACCTCTGCCTACCTCTTCAAGGTTACGGGCGTGAAGATACTTTTTTTTAACTTCACAACACTAAAAACTTTATATGGTACGTAACTTATTGTATATTCTAGGTGGCACCTGTTTCATAATACAAATACTTAATATGGGGCATGGCAAAATATTGGAATCCCGCCTGAAAAATAAGTTTCAAAACAAATGACCGGTTTTGTTTTATTTTTAATATTTTACGGCTTGCTGAATGGTTAATGCTTGCTTCTCTTTTGTTTTAGCAAAATTTTAATGGGTGTTTAAATAGTTAACAATTTTGTTCAGTTGTACCTCAATATAAGACAAATTAGAAACTGAAAGTTTATAGAAAATTGTTGCTGCATGAAGCTTACTGAATAGTTCGCATAATTTCGTTTTCGTACTTTTGGCTCTTGTGTATGTTGTTCTGCCAGGCATGTCGTAAAAGGCGACTAGTAGGCTAAGCGTGCCACTACCTTCGTGGCCAACAGATGGTAGAGTTCAGTTCAGGTGTCTCGTCCGGGTCTGGTACCACCGCCTTATCTATTCCTGCTACAATGGCGTCAGTGCTAGTCTCTGTCATGTTCCGGTTTGGAGGGTAAGGTAGCCGGTAAACTTATGCATGTGGCATTAAGACCTCGACACAAGATAGCAATGCACCATTAACATCTTTGATGTCTGTAGGCGATGGTTAACTCTTTCCATCAGGAGACCCATCTGCTTGTTTGCTATCATAAAATATAAAAAAATGTTCCTTTTAAAACAATCATATAAATTATATTTTCTGCTATAAAATTATATTTTTTTTTACTTACGACAGTCGGAACAACTTACAAAATTGTCGAATATAGAAGACGCAAAACTTTTACCAAAACATGATATAAAATGCAACAAACAGGGTATTTGTGTTTATTACCTATCCAATAGGCATGATGATAGTATAAAAGAATCACAGAAAATACCTTTTTGAACTGTTATTTATGTTTTAAAAATCGTAAATAACATTTTTTTATTTACATAAATAGAGAGATTAATGTGATTTTTAATAAAATAAA
>DWBA01000322.1:0-14222 GCA_018236825.1 Apodemia zela | reverse complement strand
TCAGTGCTGCGAGAGTACAGGCAAGACAAGGACCGCAGCGAGACCGGCTTTAATCCTGCATTACATGGGAGCGCGCGATTAGCAATGCGACGCCCGTATGGGTGAAATCGCCGGGCCATCAATTATAGAGGGGGGGGGGGGATAAGAATACGATGTACGAGCAAATTCGCCGAGCTAAAATCAACGCCACCCTCTTGATCGAGGAGCACAAAAAACTGCACAGATACACCGCGATCCTCGCCAGATACCCCGAGCTCGGCTCGCATTTGATTGTCCGCATCCGCCGAGCGACGAGCCGCGATTACGAGTACCCGCCGGCGATGCGACCGTACGCCATCGTGGTGCGAGTAATGGTCTCCAAATGTTTAGCCGCCAAATTGTCCTCGATAGATTTCACGTCGGTGGCGTGCGACGCCGGCGGAGAGACCAAAGTCGTACGCTTTACGCCCGGCTATGATTCGGCGTCCACCAAAACACCCGACTTTGTCGTCTGCGGACCCCAACGTCGGTACGGCGTGTATGTGCGCTTCAGTGATAGATTGCAGTGCGCCATTTTCGAGAATCGAGAGTACCTGCGTCTCGGGCTGGACGTGGACATGCGTGGAGATGTCGGCGTTCCCGGCCACGGTAAACTAAAGGACGGGTTCGCCATTGACCCGCATCCGTACGTCGATAAATATGGTTACGAGACGGTGCGATTTTGCATCAATCCACCGTATTGCGCCACGTACGGTGGTAGTTTTGTCAAAGACGATGATGTCGATAAAAACGATGGACACTGTACCGACCCCCGGGGGGTGTGGGCCAGCCAGGTGTTTGGCGTGAGCTATCTGCATCGAGTAATAGCCGCCAACCTCACCGCGGATCAAAAACATTTCACCGTGGCCTCCGATCCGGGTGCGGCAGCCGCGTGGTACGCCGACGTGCGGCCGGGTGTGGTGGCCGTTCACCCGTTCGTGACGGTGGACCGCCTGGGATTGGAGACCAAAGACCAGTTGTGGACCAACGAACACATAGCCCAAGGGCGAGTTTACGACACGTCGCCCATCCGTCCCGTCGACAGAGAAGCACCAGACGCTTTTTGGATCGACTCGTTCGGTATGCGCTCGCTGTCCGCGGTTACGGACATGTCGCGGCGCGCGCGCGCCGTCGACCGATGCAACCGCGCGCTCGTACTCGAAGGTGAGTGGGACGCGGTGGTGGGTCTCGTCGCCGACACCGTCATGGACGGCGCGGCGGCGGCCGCTGCCCAACTCAAGAGTATGCTGCTCGCCGAGGTCGTGACGCCGGCGGTGCGTACCGTGACCGTTGCGACGGCTACGTCGCGACTCAACCCCGTCCTACTCGATGTTTTGCGGCGATGCATCGTGCTGTCGCGCTGCGTCGACATGGCCCTGACGTCGGTGGCGAGAGCCGTGATCGCCCCCGTCTCTTCGGCGTTGTACTTTATATCCAACGTCATACTAGTGCTCGGCATCGTCGACATGGGTTTGAATTTATTCGACCCGGCCTCCATCACCGACCAATTGTCGCAAGCCGACTTGGACGCGTTGGCGGAGGCCAACTTGGCGCAAAACATTTCCCTGTTCGGCGCGCGCAACGTAGAGTTGGATCTGTATATGCTCACCGCTTTGTTGGAGAGCACGACACCGATGGACGACAGTCAGTTTATCAGTCTGTCGTCCGCCACGGCGGCGGTGTCGGCACGTGCGGCCTCTTCGTTTTCCACCGACACGCCTTTCTCCATATCCGCCAATGACTGGGCTCGGCTGAGGTTGCACGACTTTGAGGCGTTGGTGTACACCGAGTACTTTATGCCACTCGCAACCCATTCTGCGCGCTTGCCTTTACCGTCGCGACAGTTGCGTCGTCCGTACGCGGCGAGGACCGTCGCCGGCCTGGCGATCCTCTCGTTGGGGTTCGTCTTCTTGACGGCCGTGGTGGTGCGCCGCGTATCGTCGACCGCTCCGGTCGTTACCAAACGAAAATGATCGGAAGTGACACAATTTTTTTATCACCACTAGGAGGGTGAGAAAGATTATAAATAATACGAGTCGGAAGCAGTGTTATTCAGTAGTGGTCTGTTTTTGCAGACGCAGACATATAGCAAACTTTTCGACCGCTGCGCCGTTCTGACCAACGACAAATCGTACGCCGTACGTTATTTACGCCACCACTATGACTACCGAGGTAGAGTATTCGGTCCACTTTGATGACGTGCCCTCGTCCGCGGTACAAATGTTTTTTGCCCAGCATCGTTCCTCAACCAGCAAGTGGGCATGGGCCTACCGCGAAAAGACTGTGTCGCCAAAGGGCGACACGCGCATCGCCGACGTGGTGGCGTCAGACGAAGCCATCCAGAACCGCTACCGTATTCCAATCGACTGCGACACGTGGTGCGTGCGACGACTGGTCGAACCCGCTCGCGCCGCCACTCGATTTCAAGTGAAGGTGACGACGAAAATGCAACACACTCTCGTGGCGCTTGACAACGAAAAGGATTTGTGGCCGGTGCGTTTCGCGCAGTCCACCGAATACGACATAGAGGAAGCGACGCTGCTCGACGAGTTGTCGTGGCGCGTGGACGATTTGCACCATCCCCGCATGACGGCAAATTGCCCCCCGCACAAGATTGTACAGCACTTTATACACGCGCGCGACAATGGCACCGGGCTCCGTCTCCGCTTGGCGGTCAACCATCACACGCGCCACGGTTGCGCCGAAAAATACAGCGTCCAGATCGAGTGCGAGGACGCGGACGCGACGCTGGCAACGTTTGTCGCCGCGACCGTAGCCGTATTGACCCCCTTTTGGATATCGACACTGCGCCGCTGGACCGTCAAGGGTAAAAAAATTGCCTACTCTACGCTGTTGCAGAGCGTACATCTGCACGGATCTCGAGCCTTTTTCGAGGTCGCGCCCGAGGACGATCAGAGCTGTGACAAGGGCTTGCGCGGTGTTTGCGCGCGTGTCGAGCGCGGCGAATACGTAGCTCTGAAATTGAACGGCGTTCGAGCCAAAGGCATCTTGGTCGCCAATCAGTTGGTGGTACTCTACAGCCAGGGGACGTACGACACGACCGGCGTAGTGCCGGACGACGTGTGTGGCACATATCTTGTGGTGGTCGAGTTGTTACCCGGCACCGCCGCGCCGCGGATGTTTATCGTCGACGTTCTCGGTGTGTTCACGACACACCGGCCGCTCACACTCGGCACGTTTCCGGTGCGGGCCAACAACCGCGGCGGCGGCGATCAGTCGGCGGTCACCAACACGTACGCCCAAATGGAGTTTTACAAGTGCTCCCCGCGCCAAGCCATTGGTCTGCTGTCGGCGTGGGCGAGGCGGCCCGTCTACGAGTTACCGCCTCACAGCCACATTGACGCGGCTACACTCCCGATGCCGACTCCGCCGTTTCAGACTTTTTACGCGGTGCCATCGCGGCCGTGTTGTCGAGACACTGACCACTGCAATGGCCGAGTGAACGTGTACGTGCCTAGATCGCCGGCGTCGGCGGACGTGGACGGACTGCTCGTGTTCACAGATGACGACCAGATTGCAAAAGTGAAACCGCACCACACGGTCGAGGTGCAACGTTGCCAACTACCCTGGCTAAAACAATGGGCCTTACGGTATGGAAAGGAGTGCGATACGCCCGACACACTCGACTCGCAGTATAGCGTGTTGGAGTTTGAGGTGACGGCCGACCGCTTGGAGTTTGTCCGCACGCGTATCGACAAATTTTTGGGCGACCGACGGTCAAAAATTTTACGCATCCTATCGCAGAGCCACGACGCCAAGAATGGCTTACATTTACACTTGTAGGGCAAGAAGAAGAAGACGAGGAGGGGGGGGGGGAGCGGCATATAATTACGGTGGGGCGGCGACAATGTGTCCAAAATAACTTTTGGGATAGACTTGAGCAAGTTCTACGTGCACCAAACAAGCGGTGGCCGTGTCATCGAGAAACTTTGCAATAGCTTCGGGTGGCGCGGACGGCAACCGCGACCGCTCATCCGCCGAGAAAGAGGCCTGTGTGGGTAGTTTAAAGTTTAACCGTCGACACTCATTGACTGTAATCTTGCGAAGAATGTAATCGAACAATAGCTTGTCTACGCGGACATCTGGAATCCCGTCCTTTTTCGCTTCGGTGGCAGCAGCGGTGTCGCTTGACACGGTGCTGCGTGCAGGAGGGGTGGGTCGATTAAAGTAGGAAACAAACGCATCCGTCAGCGGATTCACAAACTCGGTGCGCATTTTACTGTTGAACGCGAGCCTGTGCTGATCGAGCTGTAACGTCACTTTGCATTCGGAGCGCAACAACTGCAACCACAGGAGGAACGAGTTGAGCTCTCGCATCGACTTGACGCGCGACCCGTACTTGTTGATGAGCGCCACCGGATTCATCCTAGACGCCGATCCGTCCATCAACATTTCGGCGTACATATCGACGGCCGCGGCCGAATCTACCACGGGTCGCAAGAGATCCACAAAGGACAGCTCGCACGTCTTGCTCGACGACGCACCTTTCCGACCGACCGCCCCACTCGACATTAACAATTCGCCAAGGCGCTCGATCGGAGCGTTGACTATGGCGTCTTGTGCCAGCGGCGGCTGTGATGATGACGTCAGTTGTTGCAGTCGTCCTCCTCCACCATCCGTCGCCGCGTCGTCTTGTCCGCGACAGCCAAACATTTCTTATTCCCTCGTCGCAGAGGGCGGCGCGCACGACACGTACTCGCCCGCCGCCGTTGCTGCATTGATACGAGTGACGCTGGCATACGCCGCTCAACCCGCCACCGGCGACGATACAACTGGAGGGGGGCGCGACTTGCTCTTTTTCCTAAAACCCGCCTTTTGCCACAACGAGGTTGAGATCTTAGACGACCATGAAGATCACAAAGGCGAGAAGCGTCGACGGGTCGTCTCCGCGCAAACGTTTAGTGATATGTGGTATCTTGAATTGAGGAGGAACGCGGACGAGCCACCAAAGATATTTATCGGTTGTTCGTCCTACGACAAACCTAGAGCACCATTGTTTACGCCCTATAGTCGATAATATAAAATTATCAATAAAAATGTATATTATCCAAAGTTGTTTTATTGAGTACTGATTTTAAAGTCTAGAGGTGGTTCGTAGTAGCATGGCTTTTCGGGTAGGTTGGTGCCGCCGAGCAGCCATTGATTCCACGCCATGGTCGTCAAAAAGGGCATGTTCGCCGCCGGCAGCGGTGGCGATGGCGGCATGTTTGCCACCATCACCGATGTCGATTGCGACAAAGTCTCCGTGTACCGCTTAAAGGAACAGCACAACAAAACCGCTCGCGTGACCTGTTCCGACAAAAGCGAGTGGTGAGAGGCGCCACCTGCATCAGCTTTTAATTCCATTTAAATATGTTCAAAAGTAAATTTAGTTATATTTTTATTTATTTTAAATGCTACAATCTAAGCATATCGTTAGTGATGCTAAATTACAAGCTTTATATAATTTTGGATAAATAAGAACTTAACAAATGTGACCTAAGTTTTGATAACAATTAATTGAATGATTCTTTGAAGTAATAGAACAACTCGATACTATTTGGATATTTACTTTAATTAATCACGCTATACGCCAGTTAATAGCTTGATGGACAGCATATTAATTACATCTTTTTCTTGTTTTGGTCTTATAAAGACACATTCCATGAACTCATATTGTACACATTTTAATGCTAACAATTAATGAAAAAATATATTTTAAAATTTTTTTGATGATTGAATTCTTTGATCACATCTAAATAACTCATTTTGAGATATTGTAATCTACATGTATGTATGATTTAATTATCTGTAAAAGCATTGTTGTGGCAGGTATAATAACTCATATTTACATAGTATGAAAAAAAAAACGCTTCCGTTGTATGTTCGCTTAGATCTTTTAATCTAAGTGACGGATTTTAATGCGGTTTTCATTAATAGACAGAGTATTCAAGAGGAAGATTTATTGTGCCCGCGGAAAGCCGGGGCGGATCACTAGTAATAGTATAACACTGTTTTAGGATTGGATAATTCTCGCATATGAATTGCAATTATAAAATTAATTGGAATTTTTATGCGGTGTACATATTATGCCATGATCAAATGTCCTTTTAAAGAATATAAAAAGTTAGTTAAATAAAAGAGATTTACAAGTCAAAGTATCAAGTTGTTTCTAAAGTAATTAGAAAAAAATATATTTAAAAAAAACAAAATAGTTAACTTTACACCTATTAATATTTTAATTAATAATGAGATCTACAATGAACAATGCTTTTAAAAGGCTTAGGTACCATAAAAGGAAGGATAGGAACGTCTAAATCAATTCCTTCGCTACGATAAAATATTGTTATGCATTAAAACGATTTAAAGTGAACTAATCATATAGTTAAAGCTTTGTTTCAGATTTACATATCAGTAAAAAAGCACACAATAAGGAAAGGAATGTCTTATCTTAACTTATTTAGTTTTCTGCCCCCACTATGTATCTTCATCATTGGCTGCTTCTTCGGGTTTCGTTTGGGCAATACCAAAATCTTTTAGTGCATCTTCAATGTGTTTGACCTAAGAACGAAAAAAAATATTATCGTACTAATTATTTCAATATTATAGTAAACAAATTTTAGACTTAAAATTAACCCTACGTTATATATACGTAAGGGTAACCAATAACGGAGTGATAGTCGAAGAATTTAATGTATTAGCTTGAAACTTATACAGAATACAGTAATTTCAAAGCAAGTATTTGTCCATGTGTTCAACATGTAATTAAATTAATGTTACATTTGTAAGAAATAATTGATTTGGCATGTTTTGTGTATATATAGGTTTTGGCGATTCTATTGGAATTAGAGTCGTCTGATTGTTTGATTATCCTTGTTATTAGACAGTTAAACAATTTCATCGCCTAGGCTATATTTATATTCACACAATATAAAAGGCACCAATCAGATGCCTCTTCAGATAGAAAGAGACCGGTAACCATAACCTATAACAGACAATACCTATAAAAGACAGGTAACAATATCAGTTGATATTGCCATCTGACGTGTTACATTTTTTTATGTAGTTATGGCATGTTATCACACAAATTTAGAGTAGAAAAAAAATCTCCAGGTATCATCAAATTTTAAATCAGGTCAAAGTAATGGATCAAAAATAAGTGGACTTAATCAGCTTATGACCACGGTCAAAGTAACTCGGCAAAAAAGCTGAGCTTTACGAGTTAGGATCTCTATATACATAAGGGTGAATGACTTTTAAAAAGCATCTAGTCAATGACATCCCGAGTTTTTTTAAATGGCTAATATAGTATATAATAAGAGGTAATGAAAAAAAAAATTATATAATGGTTAACATAAATTTACATGGATAAATATAAAAGACTAATATTATAAATGCGAAAGTATGTCTGTTACACTTTTACGGTTAACCCGCTGACCCAATTTGATGAAATTTGGCATGGACATAATTAAAGACCCGGGCTCAAACTTTAGGTAGTGTACTTTTTTCCAAAGTCACCCCTACGAGGTTAAAGTAGGAAACAAAAGTTTGTATAAAATATTAAATCGATAAAATAATACTCTATTCATGGGCGAAGCTGCGCGTGTCAGTTAGTTATAAATAAATAAGTAAATTGTAGTAATAAGTAAATAAACTTATCGAGAGTAGGCTTTTTGTCTATAATGTTCAGTAAACTACAACTATTAACACTGAAATAGTCAATACCAATTCTTAAAAATAAACATTTACTTCTTCACATAATGTCTTCTATGTCTAGAATTGAATCCAAGCCTTTCTAGGGTCGCTAGCCACCCAATCTTAAGTATATAGGTTGACTGATAAAAGACTGTACATAATAGCCATATATAACCAATAATGACAAGATAATATTGCTTAAATACATAGTAAACCTCCATAAATTAGAGTAGTCATTTGGCCACCGCTCGGGCAATAGGCGCGCGCTTATACGCCGGTGTCAGTACATTTTATTGAATATTAGGTCAAAATTTAAGTAGCTACTTTTTTACATATTCAGTATCAGAATCGAGTACTAAACACTCTTCTTTTGTATGTACACTCTTTTACCATTCAACCTGTATATATTTATTGAAAACAAGAATCAACAAAATATCTTGAAGAAAATGCGTAAAATGTCGACGATAGAAAATAGGGACAAAATGTAACACAACCCGATAACAAACTTAAAGTAAATAACAAACGAAGTGATGCCGAAATAAATGATAGCTTACCTGTGTGGCATCGGGATCGGTCCCTGGATGCGTGTACTTGTGCAGAAAATAACACGTCCCAGGGATGTCCTTTGGGAATGAATTTGGAAGGCAGGAGCGGTCACGCGGCTCCATTTCGAATCCCGGAAATTTTATTAGCCACCTGCGTAAAAAGCACTTTTATAAAACTTTCAAGGGAAAATAATTTTTGGGATCAAAAACCACGCTTGAAAGTAGTTTATGTCGCATGTCATTCTCGAACATCGTTTCACAAAATTACGGCTTTTGAAATATATTTTATTCTTTTTGGATATAAATTTTGGATGATTATTTAAGAGCTATTTCATTTCTGCATTGGTATTCGTTGAAACACGATTCTAGTGAATTTTTTAAATTGTTTGTTATAATTTTAATCAACGGAATGGTATCATTTCGAAACCTGTATTTCATTGTTAATTATTAGTACATATTATTTTATCCGTACTAATATTATAAATGCGAAAGTAACTGTCTGTCTGTCTCTTCTTCATGCCTAAGCCACTGATCCGATTTGAATTAAATTTTGTATAAAGATAGTTTGAAACCCGAGAAAGGACATAGGACATTTTTTATCCCAGAAATCCCACGGTAACGGGAACTAACTTCTCGATCGTTCTCTTCGATCTTAAATCTAAAATCAAGAAATCTGCTTATCTAAAAAAAATACTTCTAAAACGCGTACGATTTTAGGTCCAGTAGAAATTAATAATTTTTGTATAGAAAATGTTTACTATAACCTCAAAGTTTTCGAGGTATTTGCAGAAGACCCGATTTTTTTTAAATAGTAAAAACCCCTGAGAACCTCACTTAAAATGGAACAGGTATTAATCGGTAATTTTTCATTTTGTAAATTACTTTTATTTATTATCACTGAAGAAGGTAAATGACCAAATTTTTATAATGTTTAATTACATCTATGTATTATTAGATTATGTATCTGTGGAAACGAATTAAATATTATACTTCAGCTTATAATTTGGCGCTTATTAATACAATGTAGCCGGAAACATTCCAACGCTTTGCAATTTGAGGAGTTGTGAAAATATTAAAAATTGAAATTCACGTAAAGTATACCTTCCGCTCTTCACGTGAAGTATGCCATTCCCCAGTGGTCAGCTACCTAAGATCCTCCTATTTCTCGGGAGTACATAAGGAATTAAAACGGGCTTTTTCTAATGGACTTTTGAACATTTTAAAAACATAAAACTTTAGATTTTGTTTTATTTCTTCTCTTAAAAATAAACGGATTCCGATCGGGCTACATATTTTTTTATAACCTTGTGGCCAACTGTTGCTTGTCATTTAAATATTGCTTGTAGCATTCAAGTAACCGATTTTTGTTTTAAGTTATGTTGTTTATCTTAAGTTAATTATTATAGGTTTACTGTTTTCAAAAGGATTTCTGGTTTCTTACTGGCTCTTAGATTTTCTGCTTGGTTTGGTTCGGAGTTTGTGTGGACCACAAAATGTTATACGTATGTATGTCTTTTTTGTTATTTAATATAGTCCACAATAATAGGTCCGTAATATTTTACAACTTTTTTTAAAGAGAAATCCGTACACAGACAGTTTTTTAATATATATAGCTGTGGACATTAAGACCAAGCACTTGTATGATATTTCATTTAGTTCTATGCCTATTTGATCATTTTGGTGTATATTTTTTGTTATACAACAAAATTATGAGTTTTGGTAGATTGATAATGTTGTATAAAAATATATACATAAACTTTGAGATATATTTAATAACCACCCACAACCAAATATACAAGCGTATAAGCTCATCACACAAATGCCTGTCCTTGTCGGGAATTAAAGTCAATAGAATGCGTAGTCAGTATCGCTAACCACTCAATCAAAGGGGCCGTCAGAAATATATGTGTAAGAAAATCAATTTAGCTAAAACGTAATAGCCCACCAACAATAAAGCTTAATAGGCTGCGTGATGTACGGTTGGACTGTTTGTCAGTGATACGAGAATTAATGATAGGGTGATATTGTTTCTATTCTCGGAATTATAGTCTTTAGGAACATGTAAATAGAGAGTAAATTCCTGAGAACTCTTCACGAAAAATGTTTTCCTAAAAATCCAAGAGTTTTTTTACTTAATGTGATTATTTTATTAAAGTTATTGCATCTGAATATATTATGTACTTTTTTTTACCGAAAAACCATATTGTTTAGTGTAAGCATAGAAATGTTATTATCTCAATTCTTTTGCGTATTTAGTAGTAGGCACATTCATACAATCTCGTCCACTACCCTTTTCACCACGGAAATCGCAAAAACACCAAGTATACTGTGTGTTACGAGGGTAGATAACTGTTCTTCTAATATAGAAGACCCCAGCGGTAGGTCTTCTAATATAGAAAACCCCAGCGGTAGGTATAATTCAGACCTACGGCGAGTTTGTTCTATTTATTACATCGCTTTTTTATTTTCCATTCAGTGGCATCGCAAGAGCACACATGAATGTTCGCGAAAGTTTGCAAATTAAATTATTTTCTTCGTTGAGTTATGGAATTCACCAAAGTAACGCATGAATCTATAAATATCGATAAAAGAGAACCAAGGATCGCATGATCGATGAACGCATAAATCTACAAAAGAGGACCTAGTGTTTTTTTTATGGAATAGGGGGCAAACGGGTAAGAGGCTCACCTGATGGTAAGTGATCACCGCCACCCATGAACAGCTGCAATACCAGTGGTATTGCAGGTGCGTTGTCGGCCTTTAAGGAATGAGTAAGCTCTTTTCTTGAAGGCCCCCAAGTCGTATCTGGCAGTTGGTTCCACAAAGCAGTCGTGCGAGGTAAAAAATGCCTTGAAAATCGCACAGTAGTGGACTTATAGACATCAAGATGGTAAGGGTGGAATTTAAAATTTTGGCGTGATGTCCGATGATGGAATACAGCGGGTGGAATTAAGCCAAACAACTCCTCAGAGCACTCTCCGTGATAAAAGCGATAGAAGATGCAGAGAGAGCTAACATCTCTTCGCAACGCCAAAGGATTAAGCCGGTCAGAAAGAATTCGGTCGTCAACGATTCGAGACGCTCTACGTTGTATGCGCCCCAGCTCGCACGGATTATACGCAGGGGGAAAATGGCAGAAAAAGAGGGAAAGAGGATTGAACAGGCGGAATGAGCTGGAAACAAGCAAAAATAGGTGGCAAGAGGTGGAAAGGGACAAAAAGAGGGGGAAACCAGCGTAAACACGCGGAAGCAGCTGGAAAAAGGTAGAAAGATGTGGATATAGGCAGAAACAGGTGAAAACAGTCAGAAACATGTGGAAAGAGGCAAAAAGAGGCAAAGTATACTTATCAATGAAATCTCCATCCAAGATAGAAGATCATGAGAAATGGAAAAATAAAAGTGACTAATATGTAAATAATCGAGATAAACAAAAGAATGCTAAATTTAATCCTAAACTGACTAATTGCAACCTACGCACTTTTATTTATTTCTCCTGAGTGACAGATAGTAGATAGAAATAAATAAAAGTAAGGGGAGCGTCCTAATTTTGAATCAATTTCAGTTATAATTCAAAATAGTTCATAGTTTTTTTTTTTTTATATCATAAGATAGCAAACAGGCAGATGGGTCTCCTGATGGAACGAGTCAACCATCGCCTATAGACACCAAAGATGGTAATAGTAGTAAGTAAGGCTAGTAAGTAAACAATTTCAAACAGATTTATTCTAACATTTCACGTTGTTTCTTTGAACAGCAAAAGTAATATTCAAAGTTTAAGCACTGAACGTAGTGCATCATTCCAGACTGAACAGCGAAACTTTAATCACATTCGCGTAAGTACCACGCGTTAAAAGTTTGGTTATTATGTATAATGTTGGTGAAACGTCTCGTTCTAATTTAGGACATACACGTGATACACGATATTACCTACTAATAAAAACTTAGGTTATACGTACGACGTACGTGTTTGTCATTTTCTTTTCATTGTAATTACCCCGTGTTGGTCCAGGCTCCTTTGAAGAATAGGCTAGCTGCCGTTCGGCCAGGCATGCCGTAAAAAGCGACTAATTGGCTATGCGAGTCTCTATCATCGTGGCTACTAGTTGGTAGAGTTCAGCATTGTCACGCCCGGGTATTTGGTACCACCGCCTTACTTATTCCTGCTGCAATAGCGTCAGTGCTTTTCACTGTCGTGTTCCGGTTTGGAGGGTGAAGTAGCCGGTAAACTTATGCACATTGCATTAAGACCTCGCCACAAGATAGCAACGCACAATTAACATCTTTGGTGTCTTTGTCTAGGCGATAGTTGACTCTTTCCATCAGGAGACCCATCTGCTTGTTTGCTATCTTATAATATAAAAATATATCTAAATATATAATTATAAAATATAAAATAATTCGTGAAACGAAAACCCTTCAAATCAAACAGTAACAGCATCAAGCGCGGACGGACGGATAGACAAAGCGACAATGAGCACCATTAGGCACCAAAGATGTTTCTGGTACGTTGCTATTCTAGTGGAGAGGTCTTAATGCCACATGTACAAGTTTATCGGCTACCTTACTCTCCAAATCGGAAAACGACAGTGCCAAGCACTGACGCTATTGGGGCAGGAATAAGTAAGACGGTGGTACCAGACCCGGGTGAAACAATGCAGAACTCTACCACCTAGATAGAAGCCACTATGGTGGCGACTAGATTGTTTTATTAGTAGACTAACAGTTCCTCGCGACTTCGTTCGCGTGACCAAAAATCATTACCACCCTTTGCACAGTCGGGTAAAAAAGTAGCCTACGTCACTCCTGGATAATGTAGCTTTCTAAAGGTGAAAAAATTTTTAAACTCGGTCCAGTAGTTTCGGAGCCTATTCAATGCAAACAAACAATCAAATCTTTCCTCTTTATAATATTAGTATAGATATGCATTTTAATTACAAATCAATTGGTACTTCACTCTCAAGTATGACAATGGACTGCAGAACGAGTTCTTGAGAAAAGGCTGATCAGCGGATCTGCCTACGCGTGTCTAGTATACGGAAATAGGGCACGAACTTGACCTATTTGCTACTTGATTTATTTGAACATTAGTTTCTTCAGAGTACTTTTCTTTTGTTGTGGCTATAGTATCGTATCGCCTCTTTGGTCTAGTGGTTCGGTGTCGGAGTTAACTATATGAGGTCCTGGGTTCGATTCTCGGGTCAGACAATTCAAAAAAAATATTCTGTATATGTTCTCTCTCTGAAGTTATGTATATGGCAAACCAATTCAACCAATAACAAAAAGTAGCACCTGGCCACGATTAGCCACGAGTAGCCACCACTAGGTGGTAGAGATCTATAGCAAATCGATCGCCTCTTACGAACTGCCTGAAAGAAAGGCAGATTGTCTAGATCAGACCAACACGGGGAAAAACAGGTACCCCACAATCACAAAATTTTGTTAGGTTTATACAAGGAACCTATTGAGTGAGAAAAAAAACACATTTTAAACTTTAATTTTTACTAGGAAAATGATCTTCACCACATTTACGTGTTTTGTTTTTGCGTGATTGAGTAACAAACACCCATTCACACATACAAACTTTCATATTTATAATATTAAAATAAATAAATAATATAGATTAGTCCGGATTCGAAAAATTATTTTTTCTGGAAAGGTATACAATCCGTTTATTTTTAGTGAATAATACGAGTAGATGCAGGGTTCCTGACACACGGAAGATTAAAATAGATGTTACAGATTACTGCGTTTAAGTTATTAAACACCACGGTAGCGAAACATAACTAAACCTGCCAGGCATGTCGTAAAAGGCGACTAATTGGCTATGTGAGACATTACCATCGTGGCTGCTACGGATCTGGTACCACCGCCTTACCAATTCCTGCCTCAATAGCGTCAGTGCTTGTCACTGTCGTGTTCCGGTTTGGAGGGTGAGGTAGCCGGTAAACTTATGCATGTGGCATT
>DWBA01000321.1:0-14228 GCA_018236825.1 Apodemia zela | reverse complement strand
ACCGGTTGGAAATAAATTATTACTATCTTAGTGTGAAACAGTACAAGTGTTTTAATCGATAAATATTATCTTAATATTAATAAAAATCGATCAAAATCTTTCCTTACGTTTACAAAACATAAAGCATGTCAAAACCATCCGTGACAATTAGGCGGTAGAGTACTACAACCGCTTATGCTACACCGCTTTACTTATTCTCAGTAATGTCTGTGTTTGCTATAATTGTGTTATGACTTGGAATTAGAAACTTTTTTTCTGGAAATTATCGTAAATTATATACAAGACCATCTCGCTTCTGTGTAAATTAAATAACATTTTACACACATATCTACTGATACGTGCCATAGGTAGCCGGTTTTATGCAAGTGGCATTAACATTCTGCCACGAAGATAGTAATGCCATTAACATCTTTGGTGTGTATAGGCAATAGTTGTCTCTTTTCATCAGGAGAGTCATCTGCTTGTTTGTTATCTTATGATATAAAAAAAAATACTTGGCACCATAAATAATTTGAGGGAAACTAGATATTGATCAGAATGGAATCGAGCTTACAAAAAAGGATATTTCTAAAATCCGTGTTTATAAATGACGTAATATTAACTAAGTTCATGTCGCTGGCTGCCAACGTGCACGCGCATCGTAATGTCATCTAACTTCATCATGTCGTATTTTGGTTGTCACTTGTCGGTTGTGCGCGCCCATCGTAAAAAATGTATTCTTATTTTTTCCAAATGCCCCAAAAGAAGTATAACTTCAAAAAACCGTATCTGAATCAATTCACCTATTTAAGAGCTACGATGACAATTATATTAAAAATCACTTAATTTTTCCCATCGCATCCGCATAGGCGTTCTTTCATATCTCTAACCGCTTTGCCCCCCAATTCACGTAACAAACGTCAATCGAGTCGAAGCGTTTAAGGCTCTTACACCCAGAAACATAATACAATGTCGCGTCGTGCCACGACGCGGAATTATAAGTAAATAAACGTACAAGAGCTTTAAACGCATCGACTCGACTGACGTTTTGTTACACCAATTGGGCTCCTGAACTCATAATTGCGACGTGTAGCAACAATCACCTGCCACATTAGGTTTTCCCTTAAAAAATATATATATTTTTGTACTTACCTACTGTTAAAGTAGTCTTCAAATTCTCGAAATTCGGAATCGTACATTCAAAATTACCCAGTAACGTTACTAATACAATATAATTGATAAAAATTCCTGTAAATTACAATCACATTTTTGTACTTAACGCACTTGAATGTTTTACAATTTATTACTACTATCAAAAAAAACTTTGTCGATAATTGAAAAAAATACTTGCCACGCATTTCTATAATTCAAATTTGAATTATTACGTTAAAGTTATATATTTTTAAAATTTGAATTTGGAATTGTAACACTTATTCTGTTGGTTTTATTGAAGTTTACATATTATTTTCAACATAAATAGTACGATTTTTGTCTATCACGATGCCCAGTATTCATATATTGGTTAACAGCACAGATGCATTGATACTGGGTCAGTGATAGGAACGCCTTGCCAACGAGTGCAGCCAACCTGTCTACATTTTGACACGTATTTTATAATAGCTAGAATACTCTTGACTGTGGTTCATTTTATCCAGCGATGCTTTACCGCCCCGACGGTCGAGTGGTTAGCGAACCTAACTACCAATCCATGGGGCCCGGGTTCGAATCCTGGCAGGGAAAAACAATTGTGATGGGCATAGATGTTTGTATTTCTGGGTTTGGGCGTTTATTAAATACATAAAAGTATTTATATATGTAATTCTATGTATTAGTATCGTTGACTAACACCCATATTACAAGCAAATAATTTACTTACTTTAGGGTTAGATCAATTCGTGTAATTTGTCCAGTGATTTATATCACAATATTTTCAAAACAAAATACTCGTGGTCTGTGGTTCAGTCTCGAACACGAATAATATCCTTAGTAAACTATTTGAAAAATTGTTGTTGATGAAACAGTGAATTTAGATTATTTCATCATTTCAAAATTTGTGCCTCACTGCCTCGTGTCTCATGGTTTAGGAATTAGCCTATTTGGATCAAATCCCGAGGTCCTGGGTTCGATTCCCGGATTGGGGTATACCTAGTATGATTTAGGTTGTTTCATGCTTTTTCTCGAAAACCCAAAATATCAGTAGCATCTCGGAGTCTGGCGGGTAGTGCCAGTCGGTCCTGTTTATTGATAGAAATAGGCGATAATCGTTATCAAGTCGGTAAGATGGATAATGTGCGGCGATGTAGATCACCCCTCTTCCCACCAAATGATCGGTGAATTGTAGTGAACCGGAAAGTCTATAAACGTTCGGTTAAATCTGCCTACCCCGCAAGGGAAATGGCGTGATGAAACTTCTTTTTATTTTAAAACCTAAAGGCTTTATTTAATTTCATATGTATTTGGACCAACCGTCCTTTTTGTTGTCTATTGGTGGTATATCCTTGACAGATAATAGTTTCGTGTGCCCTTCGAATTAGTGTAAAGCATCGAGGTTCAGACGAACGTAATTTCCTTGCAGACAGCTAGCTATACCTTCACTATCAAGAAGATAATCACTTCACAAAAATACATTGGACTTGAATGGTCAAAATAAGACTCCGGTCATACATCTAAAACGTAAGATAACATACGGACGATAATAAAGAAATGCTGCTGTATACATCACGGATGCTCAGGTGTGTTAACTTTGAGGCCAAAAAACATAGCAACTTCTTAGGAATTTTCATTGTCTGTACGATATGTAATATTATATTGCGGAGAGTTTCTTGTATGAATTCTTGCAGTAGCGTCCGGAAGTTGTACAATAAAACGAGAGAGCGCAAAGAATGCTATTTTATTATTCTTACGTTTGTTGAAATCTCGTTTTCAAACATGAAAACATTGAAACAAAATATTTTTATTGTTTTGAAATTTACTGTGGGATATAAATCTATTGAGGCATCTGGCTTACGGGACGTTGTTTGTTCAGTGCTATTGTATGAAGAAAAGCATGTACATGTTTGATATTGTGGTTCATCGAAATCGAGGCAGATTCCCCCGATTTTTAAAAATCAAGTTTTCATTAGACCTCACCTCGACGTTTTGAAGTCCTCAAACGATTTTCTCTGTATTTTTACGATGTCATCAGTATGTTTGTATCTCTCTTTCTCTCTCTCACACTGTTTGTGTGTGTATGTGTGTGAACCTCTCATAGCTTTTAAATGGTTTGACTGATCGAAATGCACTATTCGACTAGGTTCCACTAAACTTGTTTTTGTTAAAATATTGCTAAAAAGTTTTTCTGCTTTGATTGCTGTTCTACTGTATGAAATAATTAATTGTGATTGCATGTTTACCTATCCCTCTGTTTTATAACATTTTGTCAAATATGTATTAACTATATATCTCAGAATGTATATTTGAATGTAAGCTAGTATATTTGTGAAAACTACAGGCTTTAAAGCTCTTTGTTTTCCTAGAAACAAATTAATAAATAAATTAACCAAAAGGTATGTTTAACGAGTTAAAAAGTCTAAGTTCTAAAATCAGAACAAGTTTCGTCTCATTAAAGAGACAAGTGTTATAAAAGTTTATAGCACGAGCAGGTGAACTGAATGCGCTTGGTCATGTGGACATTTGGCATTAATCCAGGCCAAGTCTAATACTAGAGTTTTTCTTATTATAGATGGTAGTTCGAAACTAATGTCTCAGTCCTGAAAATATTGATTTCAATTAGTAGAATGTTGTTAAATAATTCTTAAATAAAAGCAAATCATCATATTAACTTACTAAATATTGTGTAAAATATATTTATACTAAATAATAAATAAAAAAACTTCACCAATGTGGCTATTTCAACAATTCCAGCTCTTGTTAAAGACTTGTTGAATCATTACTGACGTTTTGCGTAACCACGTATGAAAAAATATTTAAATTTTCTTTTGTTGACGTGAAGGATATATGAAACATTTTTTGAACACAGCACTAATATCCATTGTGACAGTACTAGGTGGTGGAGGAGGTCTGCAATGTCTAGTCCGGGTCTTTGCTACCACCGACGTGTCTCTTCCTGCCGCAATTGGGTCAATGCTTGTCACTGTCGTGTTCCGGTTTGGAGGGTAAGGTAGCTGGTAAACTTATACATGTAGCATTACCTTCCCTAAACACAGAAACAAGGTGATAAAGTAAAATTTTGAAAAAAATATTTAGGGTATCTCCTCTACACGTAAAGTGGGGACGATTTTTCTTCAAACCCTATGGCGTGGGTTGTCATTAGATAGATTTTAAAAATATTGAAGGTTTGTGCAAAACAATCCCTCTTCTTGATTTGCGTTATTGTGATACGGAATACCGAACTATGAAACCCAACATCGCGGGTGGCCGCGTGGTATATGCACTTGGCCGATTTCTTTAAATGTCATGCACCATATATACGTTAAGGTTAGACAAAAGTTGATTTACTTTATCATGCCTGAGGTAATAATAAATAAATCTTTTATTTTGGAACAAGCATTCTTACATTTCACTAACCCACCAAACTGCGTGACAGTTTGTTGGTGGGATTAACGCTTGTTAATACGTGTTTATTCTTTGACACTATTCTATTAAAAAGTTAATTGATTATATTTTTTTCAATTAGGTATTTGATTAGTCTATATAGCGAAAAATATGCACAAGTTACTACACAAGCGAAACTAAATGTTCAACATATTAAATGTAGAATAAAACACTACCTCTTTTTTTAAAACAGTATATTCATTAAAAGCTTAAATAACGAGAAAATAATTTTCTATGTATTCTCCCAGTAAGTCCATAAATCAAAAAGTCAGAAAAAGTCCGGAATGAAAGCCAAGTTGCTTTTTTGCGCCACATTCCACCGTATAAAGCAATTAAAAAGTAAATTTGCATTCAAACAAAAGGCAAATGCAGCAGCGCTTTCTGTTAGTTTTTCCACTGAGATGGCTTTTCTAACTGACAGTAAAGCGACTGGTTATTGAGAAACTTAAAATTTGTTCAAGTTTTATTCTGTTAAGATCTGCTTGCAACTTCTTCTTGTTAGTGTTGCTGAAGTTATTTGTATGTAAACATTTTAATGGATTTCAGTAAAGAGCTATTTATAAAAGGAGTTAAGCAACTGATACAGGTCTGATTGATGCGAAATTTCCTATTCTGTTACTTACTTTACCGATATTGTAAAGACATGGTAACTTTGACCGGAACTGAGCTTTGAAATCTACTGTTATCATGATTTGCTCTGCTAAATGAAAAATGATGCACATGTGGCAGGAAAGCATTATGAGGCATCATTCCTTCAATAATAAAGGAATATGTAAGAGATTTTTATATTTTTGATGTCATATTTGCCCCGTTCATTAGACTATCTATTTTTCCACATTACAAATTGCCTGCCTGGAACTGGGTAATGTACAAGACATTAGTCTCAGATCACGTATTTGTACTAGATTACTGTATAACTTAGGTTTCACATGAGTAGGATAATATGAACATTAGCATATTTATTTTAAAGCCATAGTCTTAGCAAATGGAAGGAGATATGTAACAAGGATTTGTATCCCTCTTTTTTACTTTTGATACTAGTGAAACCCCTTTCAGAATTGATTCTGCCACGCGAATGGGCTTGCCGTCATTTCTCACGGCATTGACGATATGTTGCCTAGAAAAGTTGGATAGTTTAGTAAAAGTTATATGTTACACGTATAACATGCAATAAGTGGCACAAAAGGTGTCTATCCATTTTCTGCAAATTTCTTAATTTCGGTTATTTTTGCAATCGGTAAATCAAAAAGTTAAGGGCTTTTAAAATTCAAATTCTACTTTTGGATTGATAATATTACTACTATTTAATAATATTAATAATAGTGAGCCAATTCAGTACACCAATTAATCTAACCCCAAAGTGCGCACTATTTTTTTATTTAATTCTATTTAGTTTGTAGAATAGCAAACAAGCTGATAAAAAAATGGTTAATTTCAATACCATAAGTTGAATATTATAAATATAATACAAAATTGTACTTATATAAATTTGCATGCTCATGTGTAGCGGAATAGGCAAGTGATTAAATTGAATATAAGATCTTTGTAACCCTTTTCTTGCATATAAATAAATATTATATTATATTATCCTGATGGAAAGATATAAGATTATTATATTATATCGCTTTCCATCCATCCGCTTGTTTGCTATCTTATAATATAAAAAAGGCAAGAAAGATGTTGAAGGTGTGCTGCAATCCGTGAATGTAATGCCACATGCATAAGTTTACTGGCTGCCTTGACCTCTTAACTGAAATCAGAATTTTTTTATTTAGGTTTATTAGCTACCCGACCCTTCAACCTAGAACACGCTAGAGTCAAGCACAAACGTTACAGTACTACGAAAAGGCTTCTTGGGAAGAGGAAAGACAGTGCTGTTTTAGCTATTCCTAAGATTACTACACCAACGCGAGCTATTTGTTATAAAACTCTATCATATATACCAGTAGTCAGGATAGTAGTGATGAACTTTCACTTAAATTTTACTTGTCAGGTATGTAGAGGGTCTATACTTATACAAAGTCAAATATAGGAAATAATTACAAAAGTTAAAGATTCTGAAACAATCGTCATATGTTTCATTTCATTCTTGTGCATTCAAGTACCTAATATTAATATTAATTGAATACGCATCAATTGTATTTAATATAATATAACACTGAACTAAGTACCTACGAGTTTTGTAACAAATTTCAATTAAAAGAAATTGTAATAATCGTGAAGAGGATGGCGTGAATATAAGAAAAGCTGACAATATTTTAAGTAAGACAGTTACAGACAATATGGACTTTACATTAACGAAATTTTAATTTACTATATGCTAAAAACCATATTTATAAAGAAAGTCATAAATTTTCGACATTTGACTAGGTACCTACGTATGTTTTCGCTTGCAATCGAAGCCGTTATTCAAGTTTACTTTGTCCTACATCGAATTTACCCCGTGGCTGGCATGAAGCCAATTATTTTTCGAGATTCAAGATTTATTTCTCTAGTGTTTCTCCTTACGGATAAATAACCTGTTGAGTCGTATAATTGTTTGAATTTTTTTCTTTTATCAACTTCATTTGTGAGGTCATCTTAATTGAAATTGATGGAATGAATGTTACTGTATCATTTGGATTTTAATTTGGAACACTCACAACTTCAAATCATTACATTGTACTAAGTACAAGTACCTATTTATTTTGTGGTAAAGGTGTGCAAATACAATACGTATAACGTAATATAACAAATTGTAATTTCGTTAGTATTTTGGTAAGGTGATTGATGGATAAATAACAATAGTCTTAAGTAAAAGCACTACTAACTAAAGGCATTAATTACACACTACAGATATATTATAAAGACTAACGTATAAAAGAGAATTTTTGTAAATTTGGAATGAATTATCAAGATGGAGAATAGAAAGTTCGAAAAGCTCGTAAGAGGCAAGATAACTTCAAAGATGGCAGAGTCCTGTAACGGTTAGCCTCGCTTGGTGCCATAGTCTATAACGTCAATGATTATTATCGCTGTCATCATATTGAGTCATGGAGCGTAAGGTAATTGGTGAAAAAATGTGACCATACCTACCAGTTGTCGCCATCTTTTAAAAGATTTTTCTATATCGGGTAAATTGTTCATCGAACAGAAAATTTAAAAGATCTTTTTTTATTGTAAATGAAATTTCTTACAACTTTGGCGTGTTGAATTTTAGTCGTAAAACACCTGTATAAGCATGCTTCCTGGATCTGTCAAAGGCCTTTGACTTGGTTTCTTATGACATCTTATGGAGGAAACTCGAGGCTTTAAGACTGCCAGGTGAACTCATAGCCCTGTTAAAGTATTGGTATGGGTACCAGGTCAATAGCGTGAGATGGACTGGAAAGCTATCGGAGTCGTATGGGTTGGAGTGTGGAGTATGGCAGGGGGGTTTAAATTCTTTGTCGCTTTTCAACATATATGTAAACGAGCTGATCATGGCACTCAGTAGTATGCATGTCGGTTGTCACATTGATGGAATATGTTTAAACAATCTGAGTTATGCAGATAATATGGTATTGCTGAGTGCCTCGGTTTGTGGCCTTAGGCAGCTGTTAAGAGTGTGTGAGGATTTTGCCGCTAGACATGGCTTTATATATAATGCCCGTAAAAGTCAATACATGGCCTTTGAGGTCTAATCTGGGAAGTACACTGATGTGCCCACAATACAGCTTAACTCTATCCCACTAGAGAGGATTAATCAATTTAAGTACCTGGGCCATAAAGTCACCTCAGACCTCAAGGACAATGTAGACATTGAACGGGAGCGAAGGGCTCTGTCGAATCGAGCGAATATGATTGCCCACAGGTTTGGTGGCTGCACTAAGGAGATTAAAATTACACTGTTTAAAGCATACTGTACCAGTTTCTACACCTGCAGCCTGTGGAAGAATTATTTGCAAAGAACGTATGGAGCCCTTTGGGTTCAATATAATAACGCATTCAGGGTGCTGATGAGGCTGCCGCGCTTTTGTAGTGCATCTGGCATGTTCGCACATTTACCCTGCTTCTGGGCCACAATGCGGATGCGAGCTGTGGCATTTGTACGGCGAGTGCGTGGCAGCAACAACAGTATCCTGAGAATGATAGCAGACAGACTGGACTGTCAATACATGTTTCGATGTGCGTTGCTCCGTGTATTCCATTCTGTTAGCTAGTATTATGTCCTAACACTTAGATTTTAAGCGTTACTAACAAATTTTATATGGGGATTTTTAATTTTTTAATTCCTTGCGGGTTAGGCAGAGAACACTTAACTTGGCAGACAAACTTGCCTTTCTTCCTACACATTCGTAACTCTCTTCATGCAAACACGCCAGTTTGGGAGACACTTGATACCTTGTTCAGACAGCACCTGATCAATTTGGTCATGGTTCGACATTCTTGACCTCCTCCGGTAGCTACAACCATTCTCATTCGCATTTTCTGTATATTAATAAAATAAAAATGACAGATGATCATTCTTTCAACATGTCGGAACCGACGGAACATGTCTTTTCTCATTTTTACCCCGATGCTGTCTATATATCTGTATACTGTTAAATTGTAACCAATCTCTCTTACTTCGGTATTTCAAGTGCGATCCGCGAGTGTTACACCACATATATTTCATAACACTCTTATTTCGACTGGGTTCATTGTACTTTGATGCCCTTTCTGACCTACCCAGCTCTCACTTCCATGCACTAGCGTTAGGGTAAGCTCAGAATTATGCAGGACAAGACAGGCACCTCGACTAAAGATAGTGCTTTGAAATAGTTTTCGTTATAGGTACTCCAATAAGTCTGTACGATAATATTAATATAAAACAAATCTTTATATATATATAATTCTTCTGTACGTGTGTATGTCACTGAACTCCTCTTAAACGGCTTGACCTGTTTTAATGAAATTTGCTGTGTGTCTTCAGGTGGATCCGAGGATGGTTTAGATTCACAATAGGACCCGATAGGTGGCGTTGCGATCGGGTTCAGGCAAAACAACGTTTGCCGGGTCCGCTAGTTTTTATATAAAATTCTGTAATATATTTTTTTAGTAGTGTTAGTAGTAAGTAGAATTTTTTGCTTTTAGCTGTTTATATTTTTTAAATTAAGCTTTTCTCCCATTTCTCGTCATTGTAAATCTACACAATTATTAATTTTATTTATTTCTAAACAAAGCCCACAGCGCTTTAATTAAATTAATAGCTGTACATAAATATTAATATTTTACAGCCAAATGACACAATGATTACACAGTCACGAAATTTAATACTTTAAAAGGATATTCTAAAACGGCTGGGATTCATAACTAATTGAATAAGAAGAATGAAAGAAATGGAAAACGATTTTCAAGTTCCACAGTTTATAAATAAAATATTCTTGGAGCTAAATTTTAATAAGAATTTCGTGAGACATAACTCGATGCAACTTAATTTCCTCCCACTAAGACATTTTCCTGTTAGTGCAGGCGAGCGTGGCAACTCATTTCCGTCTTATAAAGTATTTCTCTAACATCTCACATGTAAATTCTATGAAATGTAGAACGTTATAAAATATGCAATTTTCCTGCATACTTTTACGTCTATGTCTGAGTGCAAAGATAATATCCATCCATATCCATCTAATATCCATCGTGAAATCGTAGAAAATTCTAAGAAATACGTTCGAGATTATGTTAAAATATGAATTTTGTGAAGTGTTATGAAGTTCGTCGCGAAATGTGTTTAGCTTCTTCGTTCGCCTGTGTTTAATTTGCTTTTCTAGTTCAGTTTATACTAAGTTGGGTACTACATTTTTTACACTGAGCGGTTGCAAAGAATTTGTAAAACATAGCGTAGGCAAATCCTTCAACAGATTGTCAATGGATCTGATCTTGAAGATTGTTGGTCACATCACTTAAAGCCGGCTAATTTAAGCAGTTGTAGACGATAGTTGTTACAAAATTTTCGGAGAAATTCAATTCAGCAGTGAAAGTCACGAGACTGAGTTGATGCAAATGATGATGATGCAAATTCTGTCAAATTATGAATTACTTCATTATATTAAATTAACCCGTAATTTTTATGTGGATTTGACTTATTAGAATTTGGAGGGACATACGGTATACAGACAGCCTTATTATGTTAGTCTTAAATCTTTTTAATCTCAATGATGCACACTTCTGCATTGCAAAGATTTAACTATTTAAACTTATTTGTGGATTTATTATGCATTCCAATTACGTTAACTAAGTATTGTTAGTAACTACAGAAAGGTTCCTTTTATTCATTGAAAATTCTATCAAAATATAGCTTATGCTGATTCACAGAATATGAATAGATGTATAATGAAAGTGGATACATTCATTGAATATTCTATGTTCTATTATTTTAAATTCACAATTTTAGTTGAATTTAAAGTGTATTTCAATTCTCATTGTCTTGTTTTAATACAATTTTTCAACAGCAACTATATTTATAATGGAATGTATGAAATATTAAAACGTTCAATAAAACATTAAATTATAATCATAAACAAATAAATATTTTAAGTATGGTATTATTAAATTCTCTCTTAAAGCTTACTGCTGGACTTTATTTTTATATCATACCTTATGATTAATAAGAAAGGAAACAAGTATTAATGCCACATTCATAAGTTTACCCTTCAAAATGGAACACGACTGTGACAAGAACTGACGCTATTGTGGCAGGAACAGGTAAGGTGGTGGTACTAGACCCACCCAAAATGATGCAAAACTCTATCATCCAGTAGCCACGATGCTAGTAACACGCATAGGCAATCGTACGTATCTTACGATGGCATGGCAGATGCATGGCAGAACGACAAAAAATAGTGTATTCTTCAAAGGGGCCCGGACAAGGTGAACTAACTTTCAAATCATGAAGTATCATAAAAAGTTGTGCAAACTTTGGCCCACAAAAAATCGTGTAACACACAATAAAAATGGCCAAAAACTAACTTAATGTTTGAAAGACCTTAATTTCGTATGGTATGTTAGATAAGTTTTCTTAGTTAAAAACTTGACCGTGGTTCCTATACAAGCGCAATATCAAGTTCTTGTATTTTCTATTGCCAATAGAAAAGACCAACTGCCGTTCTGCTAGGCATGTCGTAAAAGGCTACTTATTAGCTATGTGAGTCACTACCACCGTGGCTACTAGGTGGTAGAGTTCAGCATTGTTTCACTCGGATCTGGTACCACCGCCTTACCTATTCCTGCCGCAATATTCAGTGTTTGTTACTGTTGTGTTTCGGTTTGGAGGGAGGCAGTCGGTAAACTTGTGCACATGCACTGCACAGACCTCGCCGCAAGATAGCAACGCACGATTAACATCTTTGGTGTCTGTAGGCGATGGTTAACTCTTTCCATCAGGAGACCCATCGGCGTGTTTGCTATCTTATGATATAAAAAAACATTTTTTGTTTCTAATTTATTGTTTATGCTGTGACACCCCTATATTTTCCCGTGTAGGTCCGGACCCCCTTAGAAAAAGAGACTATCTGCTATTCTACCCTGCAGTTCGTAAAAGGTGAACGATTGGCTATTCGTGTCACTAACACCGTGGCTACTAGGTGGTAGAGTTCTTACATTTTCCTGCCGCAATAGCGTCAATGCTTGTCACTGTCGTGTTTCGGTTTGGAGGGTGTGGTAGCCAGTAGACTTATGCATGTGGTATTACCACCCTGCCGCACGAATAGCAACGTACCATTAAGCTCTTTGGTGTCTATAGACGATAGTTGTATCTTTCCATCAGGAGAGCGAAGTACTTGTTTGTTATCTCATAATATAAAAAAAACTCCCTTTTATATTCCCTTTAATAACACATAACTAATTGGAGATTTTACAAATAAAATATTACTGACTGGATGAGAGGATAAAGTATTTTTAAGTTTTCGTTAAATTAAGTTATTGATTTCATCCATTTCTGATCTCCATGTTTTGAAGTCCTTGAAAGTTTGTCCGAATATTTTCGGATTAGTTACAAGTCGCCGGAACAATGTTTTTTTAAATAACTTGCAAACGAATGTACAGATTCGTTTTAAAATATAATCAGCTCCTTTCCTTAAAAACTGTTTCGAATGGTGGAAACCGGTTTAAAACCGGGTGATTCTATCAGGATTAACCGTAGACAAAAATAATTTATAACGTGTTTTTTCAACATTGCATCTAGATTATTCGACTATTGAATTTAAGCTTCTTTCAATATTATACTACTTAAAGAATGGCGTTAAATGCTGTTCGAAATATCAAAGTCGATTATCGCGAAAATTAAAATCTCTCCGTTTTTACTAACTCAGGTTTTTGAACGCTTCGTGCTCAAATATCTATGTTTAGCTGTATGCTCCACTTAGCGAGATGTTTCAGGGATGGCGTGCAGGGTTAAGCAGTTTACAGATTTTTTTTCCTTTAATTAAGAAAGATACCCAGCACCTACTGACACGAAATAATTGAGGCTTGCAAATACATGTAACTTGTATCCAAAGCTACAAGCATAAGTTTACCAGCTTCTTTCAAACTGAAATACGACAGTGATAGCGCCGACGATATTACGGTAGAAGAAACCAACGAGTGGTACCAGGGGTAATTAAAGGCATCGAAAATCACAGATACAGTTGGCACAGTATGACATCTTTCTGTTTACAGAATATACTCGTAAAGAACTCGGAATTTTCCTAATTAGAGAAACCTTATTAAGTTCTTTCATCAATATTGAGGTTTATCAAAAATACATCTTTAGAAATAGTAATACTGTTTTGAAATAAATGTAATTATGTTGACCTCATTTTAAACTGTCCTTATACTTTCCACGAATGAAGATCAACATATTTTATTCAAGTCTATAATTACAACCCACGGTAAATAAGAAAATATAATAATTTGATTTCATTATTTTCTAAAGTTATTTCTGTCATTCGGAGTATTTTTAGGATTCCGTCAAACGTTGTTTGGTTTTTTTTATTTCTAATATCATAATATAGGAATTAAATGGCTCCCCTGCCAGAAAGAGGATACCATTGCCTTCTCTTCTTTTCCTTAAATTTAAGAGCAAGCTCTTGTCAGAGCAGCTTCCATTGCTGCTATCGAGGGACTGATAGTGTAGTAGAATCCCTTTGCTTTTTACACCGCAGTTTAAAAGCCGATGAAGCCAAAGGTGGACTTTAGATGTTTAGTCAGGAGCCCTTCCAGAACCTGTTGGTGAGAAGCCCTTCCAGCTCAGCCCCAACAATATAAACTATCGCCTATAAACACTTTAAATCTTAATGGTGCGTTGTTATCCGTGTGGTGAATTTTTATATATGCCATATGCATAAGTTTACAGCCTACCTTACCCTCTATAACGGAACATGACAGTAACAATCACTGTCACTATTGCGGCAGGATTAGGTATGGTTACACCAAATCCTGACAAATCAAAGCGAGACATTGCGGTATTCTACCACCTAGTTGTCACGAAGGTACTGACAAGTATAGCAAATCGTTCGCCTTTTAAGAAGTACCTAGCAGAATGGCAGATGGTCTATTCTTCAATGAGGGCCCGGAATAATAATAATAATAATAATAATAATAATAATTTATGGAAAAAACAAAAAGATTACAATGATAATGCAACATGGATTACAGAAGAAGAGAAAAGGATGGTTGATATT
>DWBA01000320.1:0-14231 GCA_018236825.1 Apodemia zela | reverse complement strand
ACTCGGTTCCACAATGTGATAGGTGGCTAGCCTATCGCCAACCGGCCACTTTTCCAATCCCGGGCAATGTCGATTTTATCAGAAAACTGAAAAAAATTATTTTTTTAATTGCCCGGGAATCGAACCCGGGACCTTTGTGGTCAACTCCGACACCGGTCCACTAGACCACAGAGGCGATACATTAAACAACTACAATTAATATTTGTTCTTCCTTTGCTTTTTTCTTTTTTGCAAAAATTAAGACCAAGTTTCTGAAATAATAAACAGCTGCTGTACTGACTGCCATTGATTATAAAATCATTTGGATATGTTTAAACTTTGTTACTCATTGAGATATATGTATTAGTAAAAGTTAATTAGTTATTAATATCTAGAGAAACGTGAAAGTGTAAAAGTAATTTGATTTGAAGTACTTACCTTACATTAAGATTACGCAGACGTATCACGTAGTGAATGGGTTTTTAATTATAATAAAATGTCTGTTAAAAATATATTTTTATAAACTTCACGCATTTAGACATTTATTTAGATTTGTTGGCTAGATATAAGATCGCCCACTTTTATATATCACTAGCAGTTACTCGCGACTTCATTCGTGTGACCAAAAATCATTAATACCCTTTGTCAAGTTGGTTAAAAAAAGTAGCCTATGTCATTTCTGGATAATGTAGCTTTCTAACGATGAAAGAATTTTTAAAATTGGCTCTGTAGTTTCGGAACCTATTTATTGCAAACAAACAAACAATCAAATCTTTTCCCTTTATAATATTTGTAAAGATAGAATAGCTAACAAGCATATTGGTCTTCCGATAGAAAGAGATCCATCGCATATTGTCACCAACGATGTTAAATGGTGCGTTGCTATCCGTGTGGTAGGATGATAATGCCACAGGCATAAGTTTACCAGCTACCTTATCCTCCAAACTGGACGTGTTCCAGTGTAACAAGTATTAACGCTATTGCGGCAGGAATACTTAAAGCAGTGGTACCAAATCCGAGCAAGAGAAGAAGTGACACACTTAACCAATCTTTCGCCTTTTACGACTGCATATCATGGTCTATACTTCAAAGGGTCCTGGACCAACACGAGACGTGTTTGCGAAATAAAGAATTATCGATTGTTGTGACGCTCACAGATAATCGTTATCGTTACAATTAGTATAAGTCGATTAGATTTATCAGATGGCTAATTTTGTCAGTGAATTGAAAAGTTGTTTTCGCTCATTGGAGTTTCAGCCGGCTTCATTTTCTAATAAGCATATTGAGTACTATAGAGAAAACACGGAGATACTCGATTCTAATATTTCTGATTTCAGTGACCTTTTCTGCGTACATTTATTCATGACATGACAACATAGTTAATCATAATTATTATCAAAAGCACAAAACAAGATTTTATTCAAGTACTTCTTTTGGTGTGCTAGGGAAAAATACGCGAGCCCAGTTCCACGAAATTTGCAGCATAAAGTTAGTCGGTCGGGGATAAGTTAACCAAGTGCGTATAGAATCAGGCGCAATGTAGGGTTCCGTATTTGCTCATCACAACCATGGGCACTAAGAAGAGGGCTTTTTCATTTTTTATACACAACATTTAACTTCTTCAACGCCATTGGTGGATGTATCCGCTTATTTCACAAACGGATCCCTTATTTGAAAAAACATTTTCACAAACCCGCAATGCTTTTTAACTTTTCCACACCTTGGGGTACGCGAGAAAAAAATATACATCCCCACTTTACGTCTAGAGGCGGTTCATAAAAAGACTTTTCATTGATGAATTACTTTTCAATTTTTAAAAAAAAATAACATTTTTTTCCTTGTAACTTATTTCCTTATGTTTTGGGTTCCGCCAGGGTTTGTCACGGAATCCTATAAAATGGTAAGGTTCTCAATTCGGCTATATTTTTTTATGATTTGGTAAATATTTTTTTTGGACTATACAGGACTATACAGGAAATTGGAAGTTGGTTTTTGCAGTTTTACTGCGTTTTAGTTATAGTTTAATACGAAGTGATTTCTATATTTAAGATATTTATATTTTTCACCGTTATATTTTATTCGTATACAATATGTGATTTACATATTGTATGTAGAGTACAACAATTTAATTTAATTACACGATAAAAATACGTAAATAAGTAGTTACACACATTTTTTTGAATTATATTACTAATGTAAAATGTTAGATTTTAAACTAGTTGAAAGCAAATGTTTCGCTTTTACTTGATTACCGCACACAGCAGTTACGTGGTGGATATAAGTGTACGTTGGTTGTAATAGTTGTTGCTTTCTAAGCAGTGAAGGTGAGGTGCACGTTCTGCATTACTCGTAGTTCAAGTTTAGTGCAATGTGAGCTCGGGTTCAGGACCGGCGATAATTGTAGAGATCTCTCTACAGTCAATAACATAAATCTGTGTGCGATGTCACTTATATACAATTGCAAGTTGATGAAAATTTTTTACTTGTACTTTTTGACTTGTATTAATATGACTCCTAAATACTAATGAAAAAAAAGTAATTTGCAATATTTATATATGTTTATTCATTAAATACTATCCTTTTCCGTTTAGAATGTTTCCTAATAAGAGTTAGATCGTTTGACCTATAATTATAATCTCGGAGAAAAGTCGTGTTTGTCTAAGAATTATTAGAGAATTAAACCGATTCATCACGAGCTGGTTTAATTATATTCATTCCAGAAGATTAGTCATTTAACGCTCGTATATACAATTCATCTTCTTATTATTTTTATAGTACAGGCGTAACAAGGCCGGTGTTAGTACAGACCTATTTTAAAATTATACCATCTACCTTCATACCAGGCAGCTGGCAAATGCGTCTGTGATATCTCTGCCACACATACATCTAATTTAATACCTTCGGAGCAACTGTTGTTTTTATACCAGGAGCTTTTATTGTATGTAGCTTTCATAAACTTAACGTAGCTTCTAATAAAAATAAATTTGTTTGTTTGTTTACCTAAGCTTCAAACATTTCACTTCTTGAAAAAGAAGTGTTTGTGTGTATTAAGTATGCATTAAGTACATGTATTAGGTACATGCATTATACATGCATACATTAAGTACATTATGTAGCTTCATATCATGTGGTTTCTAATGTATTTCTTGTCTACTATTTTTATCGTTGATTATACTTCTAATGCCCTGAGCAGGGGCAACGAACGCTAGCAGCTGCCCGGGAAATAGATCCCGTCCTGACTATTTCAGAACGCACTTGCTTAGATACTAGTCGCTCCAGCGTATTGCTTGCCTTGCATTAACTAACCTGTAATGTGAGAAAGCAAAAATTTTAAAGTAATGAATTATGTGATAAGCTGCGATATATCTTGCAAACATAGAATTAACTTTTACATGACTTTGTTTGGGAATATCCGCTCTTAACAGCATTCCCATTATACAATCTTACTTTTTTAATCTAATATCAATAGTACCTAATGAAACAAAATATTAAATTTATGACGAAATTTTTGTATCTTGCGGATAAAGAATAATTCTTAAGTCTTTTTCTGTGTTCGATTTCAGATTACTCATTTAGTTTTGGATACGTTTGATAAAATATAAAGGATTTTCCTTATTTATGTACTTATTTTAGAAACTGTGGAAGTTAATTTTTGTACTTAATGTACTTAATTTTTTTTAGCTTACAGTTTTACCTTAAATGAAAAAATACATTTCAGCTTTTCTTAAGTAAAGCCGTTCCTGCAATTTGCAAGGTGTATTTTTTTTATTTTGTTCAAATCTCTAATTATCGCTCAATCAGGTGCAAACAAGTGATTGCAATGAGAATCGTCAGTGTCTCTACCCAAAACAACTTGCGCATCGTGCGAAACTGTTCTAGTTGTAGTTGTGTTTTGCGGCAATGTCGCGTCATTCTGACTGGGTCCTTATACAGGTGAGCGAAGGGTCATACTGAAATATGTAGTCCCAAAAATTAACATTATAAAAGTAGTACGCAGTTTTATTTTGTATCGAAATTGTACTTCTTAAAATATACTGTAGATTGCTAGTTTGTATGTAATGAATTGGGGAATCTTTGTGACTCATCTATTGGTGAATCACAACTATATTCATCTGACAAATAGAATATAAAGCACATTTATGTATAAGGGTCGCACTTAGCAGTTATCGCCTTCAGTTGGTAGTGGGTAACTACCAATTTTTTACTCAGATTATGTAAATACTAAGGGGATACATTTGGTTGTGGAAGACTGAAGGTTGACGTAAATATATACTCCTATTTGACATTAAACAGTTATCAGAAGAAAGACCATAAGTTGATCAACACACACTTCCCTATACTCGTATTATAGAGCCAACACGAAGAACCAAATACCAAATACCATGATCCGTATAAATCTGTCCGGTTTTTTTACGGATATACTGGTCGTCTTACATTTAAGGGTTGGTAATTTTTACACTTTTATGTAAAATGTGAATAATTACGTCATAGCATTCAAATATTTGCCCTATCCTGCCCTATCATGCCCTTGTTCGCCTTGGTCTTCTGTTTAAATAAAATCTTACAAAACTAGCACCGCTTCTGAAAATTATGTAATCAATGTAGAGTTTATTTGTTACTGAACCATTTTATTCACGGCCCGCTTAGTAAGGCGAAGTTCACCGGGGCGTTGCACTTTCGATGCGAGTCAAATGCACGCGCGTGTTGCGAAAATGATTCACACAATACTCTATAATAATTCAAACGATATCTAATTATCGAAGACAATTTCTCCTGATGAATAGAGATAATTCTTTCCATCAGGAGACCCATCTGCTTGCTATCTTATGATATATAAAAAAACGCTCTATAGATTTCCATGGAAAGGTTGATAGCTAAAAGATTTATAACAGTTTTCGTTTTCTAGAATCTTCATTATCATTTATCATACATTTCATGCATGCTGTTAGTTTCATCTGTTGGACATTGCCCAGCTCCCGAGTATTTTGTTTGCGTTACTACTTTGGTTTTTACGAGCAAATATATTTGAAAATATAATCGCCTTTGTAGTCTAGTGGTCCGGTGTCGTAGTTGACCACATAAAGTCCCGGGTTCGATTCCTAGGTCGGGCAATTCCAAAAAAAAATTTTTTCACTTTTCTAATAAAAACGACGTTGCCCGGGATTGGATAAAGTACCCGGTTGGCCACCTATCACGTTGTAGGACCGAGTATCTTCGCCTAATGGTTTTACTTTTGCCTACCCTTTCGGGGTATGGGCTGGTAAGGATACTTTCGTTACTCATCATTACGTTATGAGTATCGTCACGTTAGTTTGTAAATGTAAGTTTTTATTAATTACATATTTTAGAATTACTATGAAAATAAAAATGGAAACTATAACTTTTTCTTGTATTTTCTTTGGAATAATTGTAATCTTTCTGAAATGTAATTAATCATTCTAGTCACATATGAGCGTAGTGGAAGTAGCTGTGATTCAGATATTTATAGTTAAATTAGCTGTTCCCCCCGACTTCGTTCGCGTGACCCAAAAACATTATTTCTCTTTGGTTAGTCGGGTAAAAAAGTAGTCTATGACACTCAGTGAAGATGCAGCTTTCTAATGATGAAAAAATTTTTGAAATCGGTCCAACAGTTTTTGTGGGGAGACATTACAAACATACATACAAAAACACAAATGTTTCCTCTTTATAATATTAGTTTAGATAAAACTTCTTTGTCATCAATTAATTTGATTAAATATAAAATACTTAAATGGTAGCTGTCTGGCGTGCTATTATTTTTTATACGAGAGGCGATTGAATAAGGGCGATAAATTACAAAGCATAGAAAAACGATTGTTTCTGAAATAACATTGAGAACAAAAATTAAAAACTTCATAAATAACAGATTTAAAAAATGAAATTTTAACTTTAAAATAATATCCAAGAATAAAACACCTGCCTTGCGACCCTATAACAATTGTTAATGATATGTTATTCCTATCATTAGAAAAACGATTGTGTCTATATAATAAACAACGTTAGTGTGTAAGACTTGGTTACCTTATACAGGTATTGAATGTGCTATTACTTGAATAAAATTGCTTGAACCCAGTTGACTAGGCTGAGAATGTTGTCGATAGAAAAAAAACTATAATGTTAGAAGTATCTAAGCTAGTCGGGTGCAGTGGCCGACCAGTGCCAGTGACCTGCAACCGCTTCGCTTGCGCTAGCACGATCGTAGCAATGCTACGAATGTCTACGAATAAATATGCAATTTCATTTTATTTTATTTTTCAAATATGCAATTAATTGAATGGCAAGTGTTTTTTTATTTAATACTTGTTTAGTTAGAACACTAGTATAGTTAATGAAGCCGATAAATATCTAACATGCATTATTTGATCACGTTATATTTTATAAACTATAAAAAGGAAAAAGTTACTTAATGATAAATGTAAAAGAACCATGCATTTTCTTTGCGACATTTGCTTAGAGTACAGACAGTGCAAGTCAAATTTAACCCCTTCGTTATGTGTAACGGATTGAGATAAGACAGTGTTTGGTGTAAAATAAGTCTGGTACTGAGTGTAAACTATTAATAGTACTTTTTTACTTTAAGTAAAAGGGCATAAAATAATTTATCATTCATACTTTACATAAAGACGTTATTAGAACTAAGCAAGAAAAACGGAAAAAAATGAACATAGAAACAAAGAACAGGGAGTGATAATAACTTTAGAAGTGATGTGTCTAATCTTAAATCAATATTATATATTTCTTACAACTAGTTATAGAATTTTCTCCTTTAAGTATTAGTTTATTTCATTCGCTATGTTTTTTAAATAAAACTGCTGAATCATGCTGCACACAATTACATGCAGCTGGAAGAAATCTCTTTTATTGGAGATAAGCTCGCCCATTGTACTATTTAGTTTAAATATGTTTTTATGTATTTCTTTTTTAAGCGTGTACAATAAAGTATTAAATAAATAAATAAATAAATAATTCGGGTGCTTAAGTTGTAATTTGTGAAGCATTGAAACATGTCTATGACGTGATTCCTTCCCAGAGTTTAGGAAAATTCTATGAGTCACCTGTTTTTCCATCTTATAGAAGGGAAAACTGTGAGTCACTCTTACAATAAGATTCTGTTAATCTAACGGAAAGCATTAATTATATAGTAAAGAGTGCAAACCACCACAATAACGTGCTTTTCAGTATCTTATCTAAATTTAAAAAAAATCTATAGGTACCGTAAATCTATATAGATAGAAATGATTCGCTAAATGTTTATACGCGCATAACTTCGGAATAAATGCATCGAATTCGACAATTCTTTTTTGTTGAATTCGTCATTATTAGGACAATGTTTGTATAGAAAATGTGAAAAAATCGTACGGGATAGTTGATAAAATCTAACCTGTGCGAAATCGGGGCGGGCAGCTAGTACATATATTGTAATTTATAATGTTAAAATTATTTATAATATTGTATTAAAAAGAGCTTTCAAAAAAGTTAAAAATTTAAGATATAACTTTGACTTCCAACAAACTTTTATAAAACTCGGAGCAACATTTTAAATTTTAAAGTAGAAATTCACATTTAATATCTACTTGTTACATAACTTTTTCTTTTAAACACACAAAACGTTTATATTTATCATCTTGTAATTAAATTAAAATCAATATATTCACATATGAAGCAAAAACTTTGTGCCCCCTTTTATGAAAATTACGCAAACGAATGAAATTTGGCACGGTTAAAGTTTACATAGGGCAAAATGTTAATCAATATATAGTATAAAACAAAGTAGCTTCCCGCTGTCTGTCCTGAATGTATGCTTAGATCTTTGAAACTACCCAACGGATTTTGATGCGGTTTTTTTTAGATAGAGTTATTCAAGAGGAAGGTTTATAAGTACGAGTATAATACATGTATATTATAATCCGTGCGAAGCTGGGACAGATCGCTAATATTCTTACATAAAGTACATTAGAAACACATTAAATTAATAAAAATAAACATGACACACACTAGCATTCATTTGACACACATCACAATATACACACATGAAGATATATTATTTTGTTTACAGCTAAAGTCTGTTTTTCTGTTCTGTTTCCAATTTAAAAGAGATTTTATTGTTTACTCTATGATTAATCGGAGTTATAAAATTATGGCCAAATTTCGACCAGAGGGCGATCGCTAGCTCATAGAAATACTTGAATTATATCAAAACAAGTTACTGTCCTCCAATATTAATGCTTTTGAAATTTTTTTGATTGCAGTCTTGAAGTTCTTGAAGCAGGGAATGGGTCGTTTAACCCATTTTGATAGGGTAAGAGATAACCAAAGCCTATTTGATACATCAGAGATGTTGCCAATTTTTTACCTCAAGATATTTAATATTACTATTTGTAATATTTATTTATATATCCTGAAAATATAAAATATTAAAAGTATGTATAAGGCCTTCTAATATAAATTATCGCTTCAAACTAAATAAGTAGTTCTCAAGTCCTAATGGTTTTGATAAAAATTCAATCAATTAAAGAGCCAGTACTGGGACTACACAAACACGCACATTCATACATATTCTAAATAATCTCTTCAAACTGATGAAGTTAAATTATTTCAGGTCCGTTTGTTCATGAATAAATAAACCATCCTTTTACGTAAGTGTTGACTTATTTTTATTGATTTAAATTGTAAAACTTTTATAACCCTACTGTTTAGAGATGTGGGATGTAACATGTCTTTTTCGAAGTATTTTTTGCTGTGCTGTTTTTTATATATTAAGGTTCTACTTACTTTATTTCTGATGGTAGTAAATAATGTTAAGGGTGCGTCGCTATCTGTGAGAAGACAGAGGTTAGAATGCCTCGTGCTTAAGTTTACTGGCTACCTTACCCTCCAAACTGGAAAACGGCATCGACAAACACTGACGCTATTGCGGCAGGAATAGGTAAAGCGGTGGTTCCAAATCCGGTTGCGACCTTGCACAGCTCTACCGCCTAATAGTCATGATGTTAGTGATACGTATTAGCCTTTTCTCTAGTGTGTGTGTGTAGCCTTTTCTCGCCATTTCCAAAATGTCTAGCGGTATGGCAAATGATCGAGTCTTAAAAAATGAGCCCAGAAAAATAAATAGAATAAAAA
The DNA here is from genome assembly GCA_018236825.1 of Apodemia zela. Taxonomy (NCBI): domain Eukaryota; kingdom Metazoa; phylum Arthropoda; class Insecta; order Lepidoptera; family Riodinidae; genus Apodemia; species Apodemia zela. Next base: position 5,111 of record DWBA01000320.1, on the reverse strand, counting down.
ATAAAATAAACAAATATTCCAGGACAAATTACACGAACTGATATAACCCCAAAGTATTTGCTTGTGTTATGGGTGTTAGTCAACGATGATATCAATCAATCAATCAAAATCAATAATACATAGAATTACTCTCGATCAACAAACACGTTGGAACAACATTGCGACTGCTTGTTTTATTATTTCCATTTTTATAAAATTTGTCATTTGAAAGACCGAATCTTAACATGACGTTTCAGATCATATTTGTAGTTTAAAGTATCTTCACACCCGTATCCCCGAAGAGGTAGGCAGAGCTACAATCAGTACACCCACGATTAGCCGAAGATACTCGGTCCCACATTGTGATAGGTGGCTAGCCTATCGCCAACCGGGCACTTTTCCAATCCCTGGCAACGTTGATTTTATCAGAAAACTGACTAAACACATTTTTTTAATTGCCCGTCCCGGGCATCGAACCCAGAACCTCGTGCGGTCAACTCCGACACCGGACCACTAGACCACAGAGGCGATATAAAAATACTTTTTAAATTAATTCACCCATAGTAAAAAGTATTTAAATAGTTAAGTGCAAGCGGGCTTAATAGCACCAACCAGCCTTTAAATAATTCTCAAAAGCGATAAAGTTCGTGTAAAAACTCATTTAAGAAAATTGCAAATTTGCAAAATGACAGTAAAAATAAAACTCAATAATAATAATGTTTTTTGTTTGTTAAAAATAAGTATTTACATAAGTTTATGTTTATATTGATTTAGCTTTAACAGCTTCACAAAAAAGATTAAGTTCGGGTCCCGCAAATAATTTTTTTTATTTATATCATAAGATAGCAAACAAGCAGATGGTTCTCCTGATGGAAAGAGACGAACATCGCCTCTTTCCATCAACACCAAAAAAGTTAATTGTGTGTTGCTATCTTTGTGGCAGGGTCTTAAATACCACATGCATAAGTTTACCTGCTTTCTACATGACAGTGGCAAGCACTGACGTTATTGCGGCAGGAATAGGTATGGTGGTGGTATCAGACCCGGGCGAGACAATGCAGAACTCTACCACCTAGAAGTCAGGATGGTAATGACTCGTATAGCCAATCGTTCGCTCTTACGAACTGCCTGGCAGAACGCCAAGTGGTTTATTCTTCAAAGGAAGCCCAGACCAACACGGGTCCCCCGTTACTCTATTACTCTATTAAATTTAAAAAATAATAAAGATAGACTTCAATTAATTCATTTTTTCATAGAGGTTTTAGTGTAGTCTACAGGAAGGTTCTTTATATTAATAGTAGCCGTTACTCGTTAGTATGTATTGCCAATTTGAACTTCGAGCTTGCTTTCAAAATGCATAAAATCACGCTTATTGCATGGGGACCTACTTTATTTTTTTATTCTTTGGTGTAGCAGCCATATTAGTACAAATAAATAAAAATTTAAATTTCTATTTATGTGATAAGGGGTTAGACTGATATACCTACAGATAATGGAGACTTTATAATAGGATGTGTGGGTAACATCGAGGTACGGAACTCTTAAAATTAAATAGCATCGCAACTCGTTGAACTATTCACATAAGTGGAAAGTGTGAGTGAAATTATCCAGTCGAGTGTTACAGCACAGCCTATGAGCATAAATCGTTTAAAATTACAGAGGTATTAAGCACCTTGTTAATTTACCAGGAAGAATTAGCACGTTCGTTAATAACTAGAATATAGCAACTTAACAGCTGCACCTGTACTATTGGTACACCATATATTTTTTAATTCGCTTAACGTGTTCTTTTTCCGACAATTTTTAATGTCCGTTTCTTAATGTTTATTGGTAAACCTGCTTGGTTGTTTTTAAGGTTTCGGGATCGAAGGCCCAAAAGAATGAAGAGAGACGACAGAAATAATCGCTAATCCCGTAGAGTGTAAAGTATGTAAATCGGTTAGTTTCGGGTATCGCTATTTACGCGAGTTCTCGGTTCGATTTTTGATAGACTTCCTTGATTTTGCTTTGGATTAACTGGCCCGTGGTCTAGTGGTTAGTTTATTTGGTTCAGACCATATAAGATCTTGAATTCGTTTCTCGATACTAGCCAGAAATAGTAGTAAGCATTGTTTAAAGAATAATCTCTGTCTTAGTCAGGAGGAAGAGAGGATTTGCACTATATGTTACGACATATATTTTCACATCAAAGAACATCAGACATAACATAGGTTTTCTAATTTTTAGTTAGATATAAATAAATACTACATACACAATATACTACTCTTTAATGTTTCTTTTATGTCATAAGATAGCAAACAAGAAGATTGCTCTTCTGATGGAAAAAAAACCATTGCCTATAGACACCAAAGATGTTAAAAGACTTACGTGAATCTTATTTAATAATGTTTTGCTAACAAACCAGTATCAATTCAGCTGTAATGAGAGCGAAGGCAGGCATGGTTTTTGCTGTAGGTTCGCATACAAAATTACAGATGCGATGCGAACGGCGCGACCCGGACGACGAACCTGCCCCCAGCGCGCGGCGGTTGACCTCACTTGGTCGTCAGTTCTGGAACTCTGGATCATCTTCACCCGACTACCCGTTTTACCCGACTGTGTAATGCAAAGGAAAAAATATTGTTTGTCATTAAACACTCGTATATGTAGGCGTGTAATCTATATCATACGTGAAGAGATTTGTTTTAAATATGTCACGCACGGAGGAGTCTGAGGTTTTATATTGAGAAGCACAAAAAACTTAATTTATATATAACTAGTTGGTTGTCCAGCGAACTTCATAGCGCTTTAGAATTTTTGTCAATTTGAATTAATTTGTATATAAATTTTAAAATCGTTTCTGTGTTCTATTGATTCGGTGTCGGTGTTGACCACATGGATCCCGGGTTCGATTCCCCGGTCGCCCAATTCAGAAATTGCTCTTCAGGGATACGGGCGTGAAGATACTTTTTAGATTTTGAACGAAAAAAAATTCTATATAAATTTTTTTGAGCAAGAAACCCTGTTAGGCGTCACCAGCACAGCTTAACAAAGTTTCATTACAATCTAATTAATGGTTTCGGAACGCATAGAGGAAAAATATACAAACAATGATTTTTATATATATTTATGGTTCAATTTCGACCAGTGGTCGATTATTGCTTTATTTAGATATACTTATCTAGTAATAATATATCGTGAATCTATGCGCCATAAAAAATATTAATTAATCTGTTCTTTCAGCCATTATCTGGCGTGGCCCTTATAGGAGCCATTTCAGAAATCAATGTTGTGGGAATTGATTTCTACGAATATTAAGAGTTTCCTAGTGTTAGGTGTGCTAGAACCAATAAAGTTAACTAAATGCATAAAGTTTATTTTGGTCGTCGAGTTAAAATGTCTAAAATCTATTTCTGGGCTATTAACTAAAAAAGGTTTTTAATAAAGCTAATTCAGTGTAAGAGAGTGAATATAAGCCTGTTTAGCTGAGATCAGAGATCTATGTCGAATAGGCTAATAGCAAAAATTTCGATTCAGTGTCTGATTCAATTCCCGTATCGGGCAAACCGTGCCATCGGTTTATCTAAAAAAATTATAAAAACAATCTACAATCCTGTAGAACATCATTTCCTTTAAATATTTCATGTCACATTCAAAATACACATCTATCGTCAGTATTTCTTGAAATTCGTTATTAAGTCAAAAATACATTATGTTCACATTTTTGGAATATATAAGCCAACTGATATCTCTTTTTTATAGCATATACTTGACATATATATTTGGTAGTTACCATAGGACAGCAAACAAGCAATCAATTCTTCTGGTGGAAACAGATAACAACCGTTGCCGACGCTATTGGTATACCGGTACCAAGCCTGAGTGAGGCGTTACAGTACTCTACCACCTACTCAGTCAACTCGCTATTAGTGACATGTTCAGCCTTGTTTCGTCTTTTATAGTAGCTATTCGTCTTTCGTTTTTTATATTACTGCTAAGAATCTCGTGCTTGGCAGTTAAGAAGTTTACCTACTTATCAAAGTTTTGATCCGGGCTGAAGAATAGACCAACTGCCGTTCTGCCAGACAGGTCGTAAAAGACGACTGATTGACTATAAGTGTCACTACCGTCGTGACATCTAGGTGGTAGAGTTTCGCAACGTCTCGCCGAGGTATTTGGTAACACCACCTTACCTATTCCTGCCGCAATAGCGTCAATGCTTGTCATTGTCGTGTTTCGGTTTGGCGGCTAAGGTAGCCGGGTTAATATAGTTCAATTATAAAAAAGAAAGCTAGCCATTTAACTCTAATTAACAAAAACAAATTTGTGAAACAGCACAAGTGTATGTTTAACTTTAAATAATTCTTTTCCACATGACCGAACCAATGGATCATCAACGGACATAATATGACCTGTATTCTATATAAGCTCAGCTTTATACGGGGAATAAAGAGCGCATTTTAAATTCATAATGCGTATTATGCGAAATGTTCTCGTCACTTTTTCCCAGCTTCAGTGGAAGTGAGATAAAAACTTGAGTATCATGATATTATAATGTCGAGAAACGTGAATCGTAACCAAAGACATTTTACACTATAGACGCGTGCTACTTAAACTTCTCATCTACATGCAATAAAAATAAGCAATACTTTGCTTATTTTTGTTGCATGTAGATTATCTATATTTAATTATATGTAGATTATCAAACATGTTAGTAATTTTTTTGAAACTTGTTATGCTCATATTCAGAAACAAGCTTAAAGTACAGCCTCAATTTTTTAGATGTTTGGTTTCCCTACTTTTATATTTATATAATGAAACAAGCAAACTTTTTACCACAAGTTAAGAACCACTCAAAACACTTAAAAATAACCAAGTTTACAATATAACAATATGTAGTAGTGTCGTTGTGTAACAAGCATAACACATGCAAATAATGTGCTGCACTTTTGGGTAAGATCAATTCTTGTAATTTTTCCAGCGATATTATATTATTATTAACCTGCAATTGCTCGCTTCTTCGTTCGCGTGACCAAAAATCATTATTTCCCTTTGTTCCGTCGGATAAAAAATAGCCTATGTAGTGAAGATGCAGCTTGCTAATGGCGAAAATTTTAAAGCCGACCGATTTTAAAGAAAATTTTTAAAATCGG